>JAOPHQ010001337.1:0-19502 GCA_030340625.1 Merluccius polli | reverse complement strand
TTATGAAATATTCATGGTGGGAATATTCTGAAATTGACCGTTTGGATTCACTCTGTCTGTTTTTCTTCTGGTGTATTACAGTGTATGGCGTCTAGATCAGAACCACATTTGGTTGAATTTGGTTATTGACAGGACCAATAAACCGCCTGATCATCGCTTTGTTGGCTTAAACCTCAAATCCCTTTTATTAATGCACCACATTAACCTGGGATTCGTTTTATCTCTCTGTATCTCCATGGTTACCGCTCCTCTGGTCTACACGTGTGAATCCTCTGAGTTCTCTGCACTGAGCAGCGCCACAGAGCAGGACCTGTAATGCGGAGCTAAATCAGAACAGACGCTACAGACGTACAGACGTTACAGACGTTAGACATACAGATGTTACAGACGTACAGACGTTACAGACGTACAGACGTTACAGACGTTAGACGTACAGACGTTACAGACGTTAGACGTACAGATGTTACAGACGTACAGACGTTACAGACGTTAGACGTACAGTCGTACAGACGTTACAGATGTACAGACATACAGGCGTACAGACGTTACAGACGTACAGATGCTACAGACGCTACAGACGTACAGACGGTACAGACGTTACAGACGTACAGACGTTACAGGCGTACAGACGTACAGACGTACAGACGTTACAGACGTACAGACGTTACAGACGTTACAGACGTACAGTCGTACAGACGTTACAGACGTACAGATGCTACAGACGCTACAGACGTACAGACGGTACAGACGTTACAGACGTACAGACGTTACAGACGTTACAGACGTTACAGACGCTACAGACGAACAGACGTTACAGACGTACAGACGTTACAGACGTTACAGATGTACAGACGTACAGACGTACAGACGTTACAGACGTACAGATGCTACAGACGCTACAGACGTACAGACGGTACAGACGTTACAGACGTACAGACGTTACAGGCGTACAGACGTACAGACGTACAGACGTTACAGACATACAGACGTTACAGACGTTACAGACGTACAGTCGTACAGACGTTACAGACGTACAGATGCTACAGACGCTACAGACGTACAGACGGTACAGACGTTACAGACGTACAGACGTTACAGACGTTACAGACGCTACAGACGTACAGACGTTACAGACGTACAGACGTTACAGACGTTACAGATGTACAGACGTACAGACGTACAGACGTTACAGACGTTACAGACGTTACAGACGTTACAGACGTTAAAGACGTTAGAGACGTTAGAGACGTTAGAGACGTTACAGACGTTACAGACGTTACAGACGTTAGAGACGTTAGAGACGTTACAGACGTTACAGACGTTAGAGACGTTGCAGATGTACAGACGTACAGACGTACAGACGTTACAGACGTACAGATGCTACAGACGCTACAGACGTACAGACGGTACAGACGTTACAGACGTACAGACGTTACAGGCGTACAGACGTACAGACGTACAGACGTTACAGACGTACAGACGTTACAGACGTTACAGACGTACAGTCGTACAGACGTTACAGACGTACAGATGCTACAGACGCTACAGACGTACAGACGGTACAGACGTACAGACGTTACAGACGTTACAGACGCTACAGACGTACAGACGTTACAGACATACAGACGTACAGACGTTACAGACGTACAGACGTTACAGATGCTACAGACGCTACAGACGTACAGACGTTACAGACGGTTACAGGCGTTACAGACGTACAGACGTTACAGTAGTTACAGACGTACAGACGCTACAGGCGTTACAGACGTTACAGACGTTATAGACGTACAGACGTTACAGACGTACAGACGTACAGACGTTACAGACGTTACAGACGTACAGACGTTACAGACGTACAGACGTACAGACGTTACAGACGTACAGTCGTACAGACGTACAGACGTACAGACGTACAGACATTACAGACGTTACAGACGTTACAGGCGTTACAGACGTACATACGTTACAGACGTTACAGGCGTTACAGACGTACAGACGTTACAGACGTACAGACGTACAGACGTTACAGACGTTACAGACGTTACAGACGTACAGACGTACAGACGTTACAGGCGTTACAGACGTTACAGACGTACAGACGTTACAGACGTTACAGACGTACAGACGTTACAGACGTACAGATGTACAGACGTTACAGACGTTACAGGCGTACAGACGTACAGACGTTACAGACGTTACAGACGTTACAGTTGTACAGACGTTACAGACATACAGACGTACAGACGTTACAGACATACAGACGTACAGACGTACAGACGTTACAGACATACAGACGTACAGACGTTACAGACATACAGACGTACAGACGTACAGACGTACAGACGCTACAGACGTACAGACGTTACAGACGTACAGACGTACAGACGTTACAGACGTACAGACGTACAGGCGTACAGACGTACAGACGTACAGACGTACAGACGTTTACAGACATACAGACGTACAGACGTTACAGACGTACAGACGTACAGACGCTACAGACGTACAGACGTTACAGTCGTACAGACGTACAGACGTACAGACGTACAGACATTACAGACGTTACAGACGTTACAGGCGTTACAGACGTACATACGTTACAGACGTTACAGGCGTTACAGACGTACAGACGTTACAGACGTACAGACGTACAGACGTTACAGACGTACAGACGTTACAGATGTACAGACGTTACATACGTTACAGGCGTTACAGACGTTACAGACGTACAGACGTTACAGACGTTACTGACGTACAGACGTTACAGACGTACAGATGTACAGACGTTACAGACGTTACAGGCGTACAGACGTACAGACGTTACAGACGTTACAGACGTTACAGTTGTACAGACGTTACAGACATACAGACGTACAGACGTTACAGACATACAGACGTACAGACGTACAGACGTTACAGACATACAGACGTACAGACGTTACAGACATACAGACGTACAGACGTACAGACGTTACAGACGTTACAGTTGTACAGACGTTACAGACATACAGACGTACAGACGTTACAGACGTACAGACGTACAGACGCTACAGGCGTACAGACGTTACAGACGTTACAGACGTACAGACGTACAGGCGTACAGACGTACAGACGTTACAGACGTACAGACGTTACAGACGTACAGACGTTACAGACGTTACAGACGTTACAGACGTACAGACGTTACAGACGTACAGACGTACAGACGTTACAGACGTACAGGCGTACAGGCGTACAGACGTTACAGACGTTACAGACGTTACAGTTGTACAGACGTTACAGACATACAGACGTACAGGCGTACAGACGTACAGACGTTACAGACGTTACAGTTGTACAGACGTTACAGACATACAGACGTACAGACGTTACAGACATACAGACGTACAGACGTACAGACGTTACAGACATACAGACGTACAGACGTTACAGACATACAGACGTACAGACGTACAGACGTTACAGACGTTACAGTTGTACAGACGTTACAGACATACAGACGTACAGACGTTACAGACGTACAGACGTACAGACGCTACAGGCGTACAGACGTACAGACGTTACAGACGTACAGACGTTACAGGCGTACAGACGTACAGACGTTACAGACGTACAGACGTTACAGACGTACAGACGTACAGACGTTACAGACGTACAGACGTACAGACGTTACAGACGTACAGACGTACAGACGTTACAGACGTACAGGCATACAGGCGTACAGACGTTACAGACGTTACAGACGTTACAGTTGTACAGACGTTACAGACATACAGACGTACAGGCGTACAGACGTACAGACGTTACAGACGTACAGACGTTACAGACATACAGACGTACAGACGTTACAGACATACAGACGTACAGACGTACAGACGTTACAGACGTTACAGTTGTACAGACGTTACAGACATACAGACGTACAGACGTTACAGACGTACAGACGTACAGACGCTACAGACGTACAGACGTTACAGACGTACAGACGTACAGACGTTACAGACGTACAGACGTACAGGCGTACAGACGTACAGACGTTACAGACGTACAGACGTTACAGACATACAGACGTACAGGCGTACAGACGTACAGACGCTACAGACGTTACAGACGTACAGACGTTACAGACGTACAGACGTACAGACGTTACAGACGTTACAGACGTACAGACGTTACAGACGTACAGACGTACAGACGTTACAGACGTACAGGCGTACAGACGTACAGGCGTACAGACGTACAGACGTTACAGACGTACAGACGTACAGACGTTACAGACGTACAGACGTACAGGCGTACAGACGTACAGGCGTACAGACGTACAGACGTTACAGACGTACAGACGTTACAGACGTACAGACGTACAGACGTACAGGCGTACAGACGTACAGGCGTACAGACGTACAGGCGTACAGACGTACAGACGTTACAGACGTACAGACGTTACAGACGTTACAGTTGTACAGACGTTACAGACGTACAGACGTACAGGCGTACAGACGTACAGACGTACAGACGTACAGACGTTATGTCCTAATGCGTTGTGCTGTAGCCTATAGACAAAGTCAGTTCTAAACGAGACGCAGCACCCGGTGGGGATGCTTTCATTGATTACATACAATGTCCACTATACGCGAATTGCCGCGCGCAAATTATTTACATTATTTATTTTCATCACCAGTTATCACAGTAGAACAGCTGTCTCAGCAGTTTGTGATGCGTTGTGGAAACAGGAGATGAGCCGCTGGTCTAATGCGCCGCCGGCTTGAGGAACCGTCTCAAAGACTTACTTTTAGTCATTATTTAGGAAGCACACATATATATATATATATATATATATATATATATATATATATATATATATATATATATGTGGGTATATAATTTTGTAGAATTATTTAATTGTAATTTTAATTTATTTTTAAGAATATACAATGAAGAATAGTAGTAAAAATAACATGATATTATTATAATTTATATTATTATATTTATATTCAAAGTAGATTTTGAGAACCTTTGAATCTCTGTTTAAACGTTTCCTTGTACAGCTGTTGAACATCTGGAGCTCAGCTGTTCTCCAACTCACCGCTGGAACGTCTGTGTTGTCCTTCTGCAGAGTGATGGGACCGTAACACACATTATTATTATTATAAGGTACTGCTGGGATTGAGGAGGTTATGGAGGGGGTGTGTGTGTGTGTGTGTGTGTGTGTGTGGGGTGTGTGTGTGTGTGTGGGGTGTGTGTGTGTGTGTGTGTGTGTGTGTGTGTGTGTGTGTGTGTGTGTGGGGTGTGTGTGTGTGTGTGTGTGGGGGGGGGGGGGGTTGCTCAACGTGTCAACATGTTGTTAGAAACATCTCCATTATCATAAACCTTTGGAGTGCGGACCGGCTTTGTGCCGTAGTTTACGACCCGCCAGTCCAACCAGATTAGAGGTGATTGGATCGCCGGCTCCATATGTGACCTACAATCTGTGCACCGCTTGTGTGGATGAGCGGAGGTCAGCTATCTCCCTGGGCAAAGGTTGCCATGGAGATGACCTCTGGATGCTCCGACCTGCTGGTCTGTTTGTTTCTCAACCTCGCTCATCTCAGATTCTTTCACATCATGTCTTCTTCTTCTGCTTCTTCTTCTTCTTCTTCTTCTTCTTCTTCTTCTTCTTCTTCTTCTTCTGCTTCTTCTTCTTCTTCTTCTTCTTCTTCTTCTGCTACTTCTGCTTCTTCTTCTTCTTCTTCTTCTTGTTCTTCTTCTTCTTGTTCTTCTTCTTTCTGCTCTATTTCTCCGTTCTCATCCGTCACTTCTGGTGATTCGCCTTCTTTCCCGGACTCAACACAAATTGTTCAGTGAGTCCACGTGCACGTTTGACTGGCACGCTCGTGAGCGTGCACGTGAGTGTGCAACAACATACACATACATGAATCACGCTGCTGTTTTCTGTCTCTTTCTGTTCATAATTAAAATGCGTCCTGGCCTCAGGAAACGTTCGGTTAGTAGTGAAACCGAGTGGGAAGAGAAAACCGCCGCAAGCCTTTCAGCGACATTTCTGTTTTTTAAAAACATTTCTATAATAAATAAAGACAACACAATACATTAATATTCAATTGTACACAATGCAATTAGACACGAAAGCTGTACACTTTGTATGGAAAAAGCCATTTAACATTTATATTCATAAAGGAAAAACAAACTATATTATATTATATAAAAAGCACAATTCTCCATATATTTAATCAATTCAGCAGGTCTATGCATTCTAATATAAAATATATGTTAACAGCAAAGTGCATTGATTAAGGAATTACAGTTATATATTTTATTATAATTAATTATAATTATATATGTCCTGACCTCATTCACACACAAAGATATGTTTAATTCAGAAAGTAACAGGCTAATTCCTTACTGACGTAAGATCACCACATTTTAAAGTTCTTGTCTCTGGTATTATGGGATGTTATTATATTATATTATTAGGGTTGTTATTATGGGATGTTGTACCCAGAGGTATTGTAGCTGAATAAAAGCCCAAACACAAACATGAGATACGATAAGATACTTTATTAATCCCAGGAAATTGGGAAAATGTAAGGCTCATTATTATGGATAATACTTACTTTATCTTTTGGGTTTACTACTGTTTAGTAATTAGGCAGATACTTTTATCCATACTTTTATCCATACTTTATAGCATCTCGTAGTAAATATCTTTCAGACTCAGTCAGACTTAGGTCATGGTCTTAGTCATGTTAGGAGTCACGGGATTTGAGCCTGTGACTTAGCTTGCAATTTAATCCGGCTGTTTAATGTTATTTAATGTTGGCATATCGAAGCTATTGAAGGACACAATCAAAAATAATTATTGATTTTCCCTTTTCATAATAATGAGGTCAGAATTATTGTCACATCAATATGTCCCAGAATTATATATATTGTTAAATAATAATAATAATAATAATACTAATAATAATAATAATAATAATAATAATAATAATTATTATTATTATTATTATAATTTTAAAAAAATGAGGGCATTAATGTTTTAAATTAGGGAGTTTAATGTGTTCAAATTTCCAGTGAACAGACATATAGAGAAAGGAGAAGAGACAGGGAGGGAGAGCGAGGGGCGAGAGACTAAGGCAAGGCAAGGCAAGGCAGCTTTATTTATATAGCGCATTTCATACACAATGGCAACTCAATGCGCTTTACATAGAACAATAAGAATTGAAATAAAAATTAGAATAATAATATAATAATAATAATAATAACAATAAAAAAAAATAATAAAAAAAATACAAGAATAGAAGAATAGAAAGAAATAAAATACTATAAGAGCAGCATAAAATCATGATTTAAAAGGACATAGTGCAGTTCAAATTTACAATTTAAAGTGCTTTGAACAAGCTCAATCATAAGCACAGGAGAAGAGAAGTGTTTTTAACCTGGATTTAAAAATGTTCACAGTTGGGGCTGATTTCAGTTCAGCTGGTAGTTTGTTCCAGTTTTGTGCAGCATAACAGCTAAAAGGTGCTTCACCATGTTTAGTTTGAACTCTGGGCTTCACTATCTGACCTATCTGACTAAGGAGAAAGGTCAAACCTGAAGACTTAATGACTTTCCCCGTTCACATGTGGCTCTTGACCATAAGTCTCCTCAGACTAAGGAGTCTCAGGTCTGAGATGGGCCATGACCGCCAAGCGGAGTCGCAACCCTGAGAAGGAGGTGAAGGAGGTTAGAAGGAGGTGAAGGAGGTGAAGGAGGTTAGAAGGAGGTTAGAAGGATGACCTCCATGGCTCTGGTCCCTGCACCCCCTCTAAGCCGACCCAGTCCTGTCCCCAGGAGGAAGTAGTCCTGCAGACGCCCCCCCAGGAAGGGGAATCCTCTTAGTGGAGATCCTGGTGGTCCTTCCATCTGTTGCTCCTCGCTGGGCCGCCGCACAAACCAGGAGAGAAATAAACATTTTAGGTTATTTAATTAAATAGGTTATTTAATTAATGCTCACTTTTTAAGAACCCCTCATAAATCATGAATTATTTGTTGAATACGTTTGCCATTCCACCTTTTTAGTAGTGAATAGTAATAATAATAATAATAATAATAATAATAACAATAATAATAACAATAATAACAATAACAATAATAATAACAATAATAATAATAATAATAATAATAATAAACATTTAATTATAGAGCTTTTCAAGTTAGTCAAAGACTCCTAAAAAGTAAGGATATCATAAATGTCAGTAAAAATATTTGAAAGGTCTATGGATAATAATACTCTCTAATATACTCTGATATACTCTGATTAATATACTCTAATATACTCTGATATACTCTGATATACTCTGATTAATATACTCTAATATACTCTGATATACTCTGATTAATATACTCTAATACTCTGATATACTCTGATTAATATACTCTAATATACTCTGATTAATATACTCTGATTAATATACTCTAATATACTCTGATATACTCTGATTAATATACTCTAATATACTCTGATATACTCTGATTAATATACTCTAATATACTCTGATATACTCTGATTAATATACTCTATACTACATCGTATTCTGTGGAGTCCATATGACGATCCTGGGAAATTATTTTATGTTGTTGATCTGAGATTAATGTGTTCAGCTTTTGAAATCCAACACTGAGCCTGGAACAGCTGAAAAATTATTTATTTTCTAAAATCTATTAAATAAAATATATCTTCAATTCTTATGATCATATTTCCCTAGAAACCTTCGTTGAATTGTATATTATATATATATTGAATATCAATTTATAAACTGATTATTCTGGTGATAATAAATTGTTATATATTGGCCACGTATATTTAGGATGTTTTGAGCCTCAGGTTTATGGCAGTTATAGATTCAGTAATATAAATATTAGTTATATGTACATACGCCTACACGTCACAAATACAAAATCAAATAGTACCAACATTAAATACCATATTTCAGTCAAAGCTTAATTGTCTTAATATAGTCTATTGTTGTTTGTTATTGTTAGGAATTAAATATGAAATTAAAAATGTCATGCACAAACTATAAATCTGCATATACTAGTTAGCCTAAAGCTAAATCAACTTAGTGTATTAAAATCACAAGAGAAGATTCAGTGTATTAAAGAAAGGGAAGCTTATCTTTTCATTTATCTGTAACGTTACACCTAGGTCTATTTGTGCCATTATCTTCGGCATAGTGTTATTGTAGGCAGATATTATTTTAATCTAGGCTAGATTAAAATAATATCACATTGTCAATATGGGAACATTACCAAATGTCAATGTTGTGTATTATGACATCTGATTGTTCATTTAAAAAAATAAAAACTGGTTTAAAAGATCCAGCTTCTATCATATTAGAATCAAAATATTAAATATTCCCCAAAATAATATCTTAAAACCCTCATTGATAATTCTGAGGGCATATCTTGTAATATTTAAATAGACAAGATAATTCTGAGGACATATCTTGTACTTAATTAAAATAACACAAAATGATTAGATGGTATTTGACCACAATTAAAATCAAAACCCAGATGGGAAATTCCTGGTTGTTCACGACCGACCTGTAAATAAATCCCATTCTGCTGTTATGCTGCCTGTAAACCAGTGAACCTGGTTCACATCTGATGCTAAATGTTCACTCTATACATCTCCATATATCTCTATACATCTCCTTATATCTCTATACATCTCCTTATATCTCTATACATCTCCATATATCTCTATACATCTCCATCTCCTCCATACATCTCCATACATCTCCATATGTCTCCATATGTCACTCTCTCAGCATACTGCAGGTGTTTGCAGTACATGTTCTTACCTGTAGGGGTCAGTGTTTGCACAATGTTCTCTGCTGTATTTCCATGTAACACGTCATACAGCATCACCTTATTTACTACTTTGCTAAGATTTGTTTAAACGTTGAGTTCCTGTGAACATTTTGTCTAAATGGTTCATATCCATAAAAGTGATCTTACGCACGCAAGTAAGCCTACGCAATAATAAGCCTAATTCAAGTCACAGCCATTGCTGTAAAAGCACTTATATTTTTTGTATTTTTTCTGATAGGGTTTTGAGACATACATCATGCCAAATGAATCATATAAATATGTATTTAGGTATTTATACTGAAAGTTAAATATGTTAAATATGTAATGTCTACTGAAGTAGGATAATGAAAAACAAGTAGGATAAAAATCTCACAAAGGTTTTTGTATGATTATATTCAACAAAAACATTCGCCTGCTCAACTGATGTATTAATATAAATTAAATTCAACTAAATATAATTGTAAAACAGATTGGTTGATAATGAATTATAATGATAAAGTATGCTACTGCTACAGAGTTAAATAATATGGTCAATTATTATTTAAAAAAGCAAAATAAAGTATATTTAAATTATATTTAAATGACAATTGTTAAAAATGAAAAATCATTTAATCTAATAATAACAAAACAAAACAAGAATTATGAGAAAAAAATGATAATGAAAGATAATATTATTATAAGCTTTAAAGTTCACAAGAGTTATTTATCCCACACAACTAGACTGATTTGTTTTATTTCTAATCAATAATTCCCTAGTCCCACATTTGTTTTTGAATTTCCTGCCCAGTTTGTCTCTGACAATAAGTCCTTGCTCTAAACCTGTGATCTTCTAATATCATATAAATAATATAGATATTATATAAATAATATAAAATCTTCATCACACTCCCACACAATTACATTACATTTATATCATCCTGTTTTTATTTCAGTTTCAATATTATAACCATTCACTCGGCCTGGTTGAATAAATATAATAATATATAACACCAGTCCTGCAATATGTCCATATTATATTGAATTATATCAATATCATGATATGAAACTAGATATCTTCATATATTTTGGATATCGTAATACCGTGACATGGCATAAGTCTTTTTCCTGGTTTTAAAGGCTGCATTACAATAAAGTGATGAAAAAAAGGGAAAATACTTATCAAGTATTTAATACACACCAGAGTTTACAACAATAGGTTTTACCATGTGGCTATTTATTGATTTACCAGAAAACATGTGTTGTGGTGATATATGGAGAGATTAAATGACCTATATCTATATCTATATATATATCTATAGCCCTAGATGAAGATCATTGCTATCATCCTATAGGCTGCAGGTTCTGTCCCCATCCATCCCTCCTGGTTCTGGTTCTGGGAGCCTAGCAGTCGATGGACCTGGATCCATACTGGGTCTGTGGGGGCGTAATGTGAACCCCCCCATGGCTTATTGACCCCAGACCCACAGCTCTGTTAGCTCTCACAGGACACAGTGATGCATTATGACTACCAGGTGCCGTTATGAAGGATTTCATGCCAGGTTTAATGCTTGCTGTGTTTCAGACTGGTTCACTGTATTTCTGCATACAGTCTTAAATCCAATTTGCATTTTGTTTACTTTATTACGCATATTGAATAGTTCAAATACTGTTGGATAACACAAAGGGAAAGGGGACATTATAGAAACGTTGTTATAGTCTTGCATGAAGTATCATGGTCTTTTTGTTGGCCAAACATTGACAGCTAAGCTTGGAGAATAGCCATCCACAGTTGAATGTGTTATGGTTTATGTATGTTGAGTGTGTGCATGTGTCATACACATGTCATACACATGCACTAATTGATGGGAAATCAATGGCGACATACAAAATATTTGTTCAGTGTGTCAAGTGTCAACTTAAATACATTTACAGTGACGCAAACACAAATTGATTCAAATGTAGTTTTGCTTTGAGCCATGCCAGTGATACCTGGTTTTAACAGATTGCATGTACAACATCATGATGAAGCTATAGATGTTAGATTAATGAAATGATGTCCCGCTTCCTTCTGGACGATAAATTATCCTGGAACCAGAACGGTCTCCTACATATGTGTGTGTGTGTGTGTGTGTGTGTGTGTGTGTTTCTGGATATGTGTAATATAGTAATATGTGTAATATAGTAATATGTGTAATATAGTAATATGTGTGATATGGTAATATGTGTAATATAGTAATATGTGTAATATAGTAATATGTGTGATATGGTAATATGTGTAATATAGTAATATGTGTAATATAGTAATATGTGTGATATGGTAATATGTGTAATATAGTAATATGTGTAATATAGTAATATGTGTAATATAGTAATACGTGTAATATATAATATGTGTAATATGGTAGTTGTGTATTCTATTGTATTTTTAATGGTCCATAAGATCCCTATGAGATGATGTCCTTGGACAGCTAAACACTGTTTAAAACTAGGTCAATATAATATATATAATACAATGTTAGGAATATATATATAATATTTATTCCTAACATTGTATTATAGGTTATCCTGGTGGTGGAGTGGTTACTTTCTAAACCACGCGAGATTTGGAAATATCCACGACCGTTAGAGAAGTCAGACCGAACCATGTGCACAGGGGGGGGGGGGTCTGCTGTCTTCACTGGACAACACAAAGTTATACGTTGTCTTTATAAACACAAAGTTATACTATACATTATGTCTTTATTAACACAAAGTTATACTATACATTATGTCTTTATTAACACAAAGTAATACTATACATTATGTCTTTACTAACACAAAGTTATACATTGTCTTTATTAACACAAAGTTAAAAGTTGTCTTTATTAACACAAAGTTATACATTGTCTTTATTAACACAAAGTTAAAAGTTGTCTTTATTAACACAAAGTTATACGTTGTCTTTATTAACCCAAAGTAATACGTTGTCTTTATTAACACAAAGTTATACTATATGTTGTGTCTTTATTAACACAAAGTTATCGTCATGGCCCACGTTTTAAATAAATAAAAAGTGTTTTTTTGTGACACTATTTTCTTCATTATAGTTCAGTTCACTACAGCTATGGTAATTCATGAATCATTTGTTTTATAATAACATAGTATAGTCCTATATATATATTACATTGACACATTTAAGCAGGGATACTCAAATCAGAACATGTGTATTAATTTAATTAATATTTTTAATAGAAAATAAGAGGCTGTGCACTTCCTCACCTGGTGAAGGACAACGAAGCAAGTAAGGGTTTCCATCATTTACTAAAGTACTTCAATATTAGTATTTTACTAAAGTACTTCATTATCAGTATTTTAATAAAGTACTTCATTATTAGTATTTTACTAAAGTACTTCATTATTAGTATTTTACTAAAGTACTTCATTATCAGTATTTTACTAAAGTACTTCATTATTAGTATTTTACTAAAGTACTTCATTATTAGTATTTTACTAAACTACTTCATTATCAGTATTTTACTAAAGTACTTCATTATTAGTGTTTTACTAAACTACTTTATTATTTGGCTCACTTCATTATCAGTATTTTACTAAAGTACTTCATTATTAGTATTTTACTAAAGTACTTCATTATTAGTATTTTACTAAAATACTTCATTATCAGTATTTTACTAAAGTACTTCATTATCAGTATTTTACTAAAGTACTTCATTATTAGTATTTTACTAAACTACTTCATTATCAGTATTTTACTAAAGTACTTCATTATTAGTGTTTTACTAAACTACTTTATTATTTGGCTCACTTCATTATTAGTATTTTACTAAAGTACTTTTATTTTTTGGCTAACTTCATTATTATTACTTTATTTTTTGGCTAACTTCATTATTAGTACTTTATTTTTTGGCTCACTTCATTATTAGTACTTTATTTTTTGGCTCACTTCATTATTAGTACTTTATTTTTTGGCTCAATTCATTATTAGTACTTTATTTCTTGGCTCACTTCATTATTAGTACTTTGTTTTTTGGCTCACTTCATTATTAGTACTTTATTTTTTGGTGCACTTCATTATTAGTACTTTATTTTTTGGCTCACTTCATTATTAGTATTTTACTAAACTACTTCATTATCAGTATTTTACTAAAGTACTTCATTATTAGTGTTTTACTAAACTACTTTATTATTTGGCTCACTTCATTATTAGTATTTTACTAAAGTACTTTTATTTGTTGGCTAACTTCATTATTATTACTTTATTTTTTGGCTCACTTCATTATTAGTACTTTATTTTTTGGCTAACTTCATTATTAGTACTTTATTTTTTGGCTCACTTCATTATTAGTACTTTATTTTTTGGCTCACTTCATTATTAGTACTTTATTTTTTGGCTCACTTCATTATTAGTACTTTATTTTTTGGCTCACTTCATTATTAGTACTTTATTTCTTGGCTCACTTCATTATTAGTACTTTATTTTTTGGCTCACTTCATTATTAGTACTTTATTTTTTGGCTCACTTCATTATTAGTACTTTATTTTTTGGCTCACTTCATTATTAGCAGGTGAGGCAGGTTGTTGAACGTTGCTCTCGGTGATTGACAGCTGGGTGAAACCACCGCGCGGGGGGGCGGGTCGTAATGAGATGCGGAAGAGTGGATCCATCAGAAAGCTCACCTGGTTCAGGTGACATTTGTGTCTGAACCGGGACGTGTGTGTTGATTGGACGACACCGATAGAGGATCTTCTGAACCCATTGACAGTTAGCGTCGTCCGAGCGGCTCCGCGCTCCCCTCCGTCTGCGTGTGTTGGTCTCGTCCTAACGTGCTGGAGATGCGGGCTGTTTTTCTCTGCTGTCCGTCGGAGGGTAAGGAGCTCCGCGGTTCCTCTCGGTTCAGGTTCATCTCGGTCCAGGTTCCTCCCGGCTTCAGTTTCCTCTCGGTCCAGGTTCCTCTTCAGGTTCCTCTCGGTCCAGGTTCCTCTCGGTCCAGGTCCAGGTTCCTCTCGGTCCAGGTTCCTCTCGGTTCAGGTTGCTCTGGGCTTCAGGTTCCTCTGGACTTCAGGTTCCTCTGGACTTCAGGTTCCTCTGGGCTTCAGCGGTCAATGACTTTGTGGACGTGTTTGATGTGAATGTGTGGACCTTCAGCTCTTCTGTCCAAAGTGGCCACTATGGATATTGTGTGGATATTATGGATGATTCACGCCGTGGCGGCTGTTGAAGGTAAGCTGCGTCTCTGCTGCCGCTGGATGGATGATTATGCATCATAAATATCCTCTTCTGGTCATTATCCACGTGTAGATGAATGATTATGCATCATAAATATCCTCTTCTGGTCATTATCCACGTGTAGATGAATGATTATGCATCATAAATATCCTCTTCTAGTCATTATCCACGTGTAGATGAATGATTATGCATCATAAATATCCTCTTCTGGTCATTATCCACGTGTAGATGAATGATTATGCATCATAAATATCCTCTTCTGGTCATCCACGTGTAGTTTAATGATTATGCATCATAAATATCCTCTTCTAGTCATTATCCACGTGTAGATGAATGATTATTCATCATAAATATCCTCTTCTAGTCATTATCCACGTGTAGATTAATGATTATGCATCATAAATATCCTCTTCTAGTCATTATCCACGTGTAGATTAATGATTATTCATCATAAATATCCTCTTCTAGTCATTATCCACGTGTAGATTAATGATTATGCATCATAAATATCCTCTTCTAGTCATTATCCACGTGTAGATGAATGATTATTCATCATAAATATCCTCTTCTAGTCATTATCCACGTGTAGATGAATGATTATTCATCATAAATATCCTCTTCTAGTCATTATCCACGTGTAGATGAATGATTATTCATCATAAATATCCTCTTCTAGTCATTATCCACGTGTAGATTAATGATTATTCATCATAAATATCCTCTTCTAGTCATTATCCACGTGTAGATGAATGATTATACATCATATTATTAATATCCTCTTCAAGTCATTATCCATGTGATAATGCACCGCGTGTGTTTTTGGTATTTGTGTGGTTTGACTGCAATATTCACCCAATAGTGAGGACTGAACCTCAGGTAGTTTACCTTGAGGGTGAGGGGGAGGAAGGGGGGGAGGGAGGGGAGGGAGGGTAAGGGGGAGGTAGGGTAAAGGGGAGGGTAAGGGGGAGGTAGGGTAAGCGTGGGTCGACCAGACAATGAAAGGTTGAAGATCCTGCTCTCCTAATATAATAATATAATATATATAATAATATAATATATATAATAAAGAGCCAATACTGCAAGCCTATCATGTAGAGTGGAGACAATAATAATTAATATTAATCATTTAGAGTGGAGACCATCGGTTCCGTATAATGATATATATATATATATATATATATATATATATATATATATACATATACATATAAACTATAATTACACGTCCAGTTGGGAAACTATAGGCCTATACAAAATCCAGTATAGAAAGATAAGAAATATATGCTATTCTAAATTCAAAAGTTGGGGATGGCGTGTATAATTATAATTAATGTATAAAGGCCTGCAATGTTATGCTCATTGTAAATCAAAACAATGCAAAAACATTTTCATTAATTTCCCTAATTTTTTAAATTCTTTATAAACACAAAAGAACCAGTAAGGTAATATATTTGAATGTGTTTTTTTTTATATTGTACCAGTTCTATTGTATTCAGGGTTCAAATTAAATAATAATCAGTGGCAGAAAGTAACTAAGTACATTTACTCAACTACTGTACTGTACAAATTTGAGGTGCTTTATTGAGTATTTCAATTTCTAGGTTGTAAAGTTATATATATATATATATATATATATATATATATATATATATATATATATATATATATATATATATTAATTTGAGCTCCACCTTTACCAGCTGCAATATTAAAGCAATGAACACATTAATGCATCAATAAAATGCAATAATCAATGCAACAATAATATAATATATATTATTTTGAAACTAGCCATTCTACATAATGAGTACTTTTACTTTTGGTACTTTAAGTATATTTTGATGCTAATACTTTTGTACTTCTACAGTATTACTGTTTTTACTTAAGTAAAACATCTGAGTACTTCATCCACCGCTGATAATAATCAATATCTGACCATATTATTGAGATATATTATGGCCAAAATCATTAGTAATATTAATTGTTTTGAATCATAATAAATATGATTTCCCCAAAAATAGATGGATACAATATGAATAAAATAAATAGTAACGTATGTTCACAACACAGTTTTCTTGTCACATCATTTAAAAAAATGTATTTACCTATTATTTATTTATGTGAGAAAGATCTTAAAAACTTGAATTTGTAAGATCTTTCTGAATTCATCACATGAGTTTATTTCAAGTTTATCCACAGAAAATAACAAAATATAATAATAATGTCCCCAAACATAATTACATCCGTCCCAAACCAGAACCGCTGCTGCTCCACCGAGCCTCTGGTCCAGGGGGAGAGCAGGAGGAGAGCATGATGTCTCCTATATTCAAACTTCTCAAAGCCTGTTGTCTTCTCAAAGCCTGTTGTCTTCTTCTCAAAGCCTGTTGTCTTCTTCTGAAAGCCTGTTGTCTTCTTCTGAAAGCCTGTTGTCTTCTTCTGAAAGCTGTATTCGCTGTGCCTAAGCAGCAGCAGAGGATGTTGTCTCCTATATTCCATGTGCCTCATGTTGTCTTCTGAAAGCCTATCGTCTCCTATATTCGATCTTCTCAAAGCCTATTTCCATGTGCCTGTGTCATTTTGAAGGACATGAAGGCCACAAATCGCCTCCTGGTCTCCACGCAACGTGGCAGCTCTTCTCTCTCCTCTCCTCTGAGTATCCTGGAGCCAACATCAGATCTTAAAGGCCACTGCAGAAATACGCAGTAGTTCTTATTAAAGTATGCTAAAATATGCTTCACTAATCTTTAGCCGAGTTGAGGCTATTCTTCTTTCCTTAAAAAAAAGAATAGCCTTTTTTCCTTTTTTTAAAACCGTAGAACAGCGAGTATCCGCCGCCAACATGGTGGCCTCCACTCACAACCAATCACAGCCTTTCACCACGCGTCGACCAATCAGAGCCAAGCGTTTGTATTGCGTATCGCAGGGTTGAGAAAGAGGTCACTGCAGAGGGAAAACAACATGACAGGACTTTCTAAACCATGGCTGCCGTCGTCCTCAGTGCTATACTGATATTGTTTTGCTATAATACAATTAGTTAATGTAAAAAAAAGTATCTTATGTTTCGTCAATTCAATCAAAAGTATCAATTAATCAGAGAGGATTCACATTAGAGACGATTAGAGAAATACAGTTATGTGATGAATATGCTGAAATTGTAATTATGCAAATATGATGAAGTTTTAACGCCTGCTAAATGTGTAAATTAATTTGAAATGTACCTTGAGCGTTTCTTCCTTTCCTTAATTCACTTATCGTGTTTCAGCGGTTTACAGTAAATTCGTTGAACTGACCATGAAATGGCGATTGGTATAGAAAGGGTTCACATTTCATTTCAAACCAAAAACATTTGTTTGTCGTGATTATCTTTGATATCAACGCATTAGTGCAAAATATGCACTCTGAATGTTGCACATAAGGAATTCATGTTTCTTTAAATAGCTTGAAAATATAAATTATACAACCAGATACCAGAGGGCTTGCCTGCCTCTTGTCATGCAGACATGTGTGAAGAAGTATTCATGAATTTTTATACTCCGCCATAACGGCCTCCAGACTCGAGGTCCTGGAGGCCGGAGGCTGGAGACCACTCCTGCAGTAGAACTACTTTCTCTTTCTCTTCTGAAGGAAATGCAGTGTGGCACCAAGGCCATTTTGAAGCCGGTCGGGTGGAATATATAACATTATATATATATATATATATATCCTTATAGATGAAGCCGGTCGCTGTGTGGCGTCCAGCCTCAGCCTCTTCAGCCTCAGCCTCTCCAGCCTCAGCCTCTTCTTGAGGAAAGAGGTGCTAAATACGACTAACCTCAAACATGGCGACACATGGCCAACATACACCAATCTAAAGTAAATAGACGTGTTCATCTTCGGTCAGAAGTTCTCGGGAGAATATTCAGTCTCAACGTTTATTTTTAAACAAAACTAATTAAATTATTCTTCGGTGATATTGAATGGCCACAGGTCCAATTTTAGAAGATGAACACGGGATTTCATCTCTTGTTGCCTGCATGCCGTGAGAGAGCATTACACTGGTGCTCTCCACAGTGGGGTAGCGTGTAGTTAGCGTGTTGGTCTCCTCTGGTGACCTCCATGTATGTGTTATACATGAGGTGAGGCCTACAGGAGACCTCTGTGTCTCTTACTCCCTCCTAACATTAAGAACAAGCAGGTGAATACAATAATAAATACAGTTTGCATATGCACAGTTTGATTTCTTCCACTTTTCTGTCATTGTTTGGTTTTATTTAACGCGGGGAATTGAAATCACAGCCGATCGGAGTTCGATAAAGTTTTGAAGATCCATCCTAGCAGTTTGTAAAAGACGCTTTCATATGTAAATCCACAAACCGTAATTTGTGTGTGTGTGTGTGTGTGTGTGTGTGTGTGTGTGTGTGCCTGTGTGCCTGTGTGCCTGTGTGCGTGTGTGTGTGTGTGTGTG
>JAOPHQ010001336.1:0-21524 GCA_030340625.1 Merluccius polli | reverse complement strand
CTAGCCCTAACTAACACTAACCGTAACACTAACCCTAACTCTAGCCCTAACTAACACCAACCCTAACCCTAATTTACACTAACCCTAACACTAGTCCTAACTAACACCAACCCTAACACTAACCCGAACCAACCCTAACACTAGCCCTAACTAACACCAACACTAACCCTAACACTAGCCCTAACACCAAGCCTAACTAACACCAACACTAACCCTAACCATAACACTATCCCTAACCCTAACTAACACTAACCCTAACACTAGCCCTAACTAACACCAACCCTAACTAACACTAAACCTAACACTAACCCTAACCCTAACACTAGCCCTAACTAACACCAACCCTAACACTAACCCTAACCAACCCTAACCCTAACACTAGCCCTAACTAACACCAACCCTAACACTAACCTTAACCCTAATACTAGCCCTAATTAACACCAACCCTAACTAACACTAACACTAGCCCTAACTAACACTAACCCTAACCCTAACACTAGCCCTAACTAACACCAATGTCTTGGTGGCCAACCCTAATACTAACCTTAACCCTAATACTAACCCTAACCAACACTAACCCTAACACTAACCCTAACTAACACTGCCCTAACCCTAACTAACACCAACCCTAACTAACCCTAACACTAACAGTTACCCTAACCCTAACTAACACTAACCCTAACCCTAACTAACACTAACCCTAACTAATAGTAACACTAATCCTAACTAACACCAACACTAGCCCTAACTAACACTAACCCTCATTAATGTAACGTATACTGTCAATAATGTCTACTCTACTGTCGATAATTTTGACATTTATTTTTGCATTTATACGACTCTTATTGTGTATATAGACATAGTTTCTGTATATTTATCATAGTTTTATTCTTATGTTTTCTGCTGTGACACCCAAACTTCCTGGATGACCTCTGACCCTACCTGGAAGATGCAGTACATGACCTCTGACTTCTGAGCATACCACTAACCCTAACACTAGCCCTAACACCAACCCTAACCCTAACACTAGCCCTAACTAACACCAACCCTAACTAATAGTACCACTAATCCTAACTAACACCAACACTAGCCCTAACTAACACTAACCATAATAATGCTGTCAATAATGTCTAACACTACTGTCGATAATTTTGACATTTATTTTTGCATTTATACGACTCTTACTGCGTATATAGACTGCAGTGTTTCCCACAGGATTTTGTGAGACTATGGTGGGTGGATCTCGGACCCTCTAGGGGGGTCCGGGGGCATGCTCCCCCTGGAAGATTTTTTTTTACATTTTAAAGTTAAATGCATCAATCTGGTGCACTTTGAAAGCAAAATTAAGAGACTAGATCTATGAAGACCTGTGTGCTCTTGTAAACAATTTAATCATAAACACATTGGTTGTATAGATACGAATGGTGAAAACACAAAATCAACTAGAGCATACATCTGAGCCATCAAAGAAATTAAGCAAACGTGGTTAACTGTGTTGAACTAGTTTATTTTTTTAGAAAATAAAATAATAAATAATTAATCCCATAATCCCTATTTACAAACTTTGCACCCCGAATTCGGACATTTGATTTTCCTGGACTTTGAGAAAAACAGCTCTAATGCCCTTTGGTAATTAAATGCCTCTGGACGGCCCATTGATGAGATCCTCAGGTAGGCAGCCAGGCAGGCAGCCAGGTGCTGCCGCTTGTCGGAAAAGCCGCTAGCGGCGGTAGGAACTGACGGCGACAGCTATTGACTTGGCCTAGCTAACCTAGCTAACCCTTTTTACTGTTGGCGTTTTATTTGATTTTAACATCTGAATGTTAGTGAGAAGAAGAAAATGTCAAAGCCAGTAAAGTACCAGAAGCGGGATAAAACAGCGGTTAAAGCTAGCGAGTGAATCCGGGAGAGGGCTACTCTCCTCGGACACATTACTCTGAAGCTCCGGTGACGGTCTGGAAGTGCGGATTTTTAAAAAAACAGCGGTAAAAGCTAGCGTGTGTGTCCGGGAGAGGGCTACTCTCCTCGGACATATTACTCTGAAGCCCCGGTGACGGTCTGAGTGTGCGCGCGCCGCGTACAGCGAGGAGGGGAGGAGGAGGGGAGGGGCAGAGCGGCTGACTGGGAGTGAGAGATGCTTTGCTGAAGCAGCGGCGAGAAACACAAGTTACAGATCTTAATTATGTTATTATGAGAAGTGTAAGAATTTTTTTCGGTTCATTCTGAGACTGCAGCGGGACAAATTAGACCATGGCGGGCCGCCACAGTCTAAGTAATTCATGGGAAACACTGGACTGAATTTTTCGGAATATTTATCATAGTTTTATTCTTATGTGTTCTGCTGTGACACCCAAAATAGCTGGATGACCTCTGACCCTACCTGGAAGATGCAGTACATAAGGACAGTCAGCGGTCGGTTTCCAGAATGTTCCGCAATCCTGAAGATGTCCAGACCCCACTGACCAATGTCCTCCATCTCCTGGACACACACACACACACACACACAGTTAGGAGAGGTGTGTGTGTGTGTGTGTGTGTGTGTGTGTGTGTGTGTGTGTGTGTCACCTGAGCCAGCATGTCTTCGTGGGGGGAGGTGACCCCAAAGCGAGGGATGGCTCGCAGGGAAGGGGGGGGGGAGGTCTTCCTCACACTGATCTGAGACATGGGCCTCCTCTTCCTCTCAGGAGGAGACAGGAGCTCTACATCATGCTGCCTCTCTAGGAACAAGCACACACACACATTAACATATATACACACACACATATTAAAGGACAATTCCGGCGCAACATATACGTATATGTAACATATATATATTCACACGCATACACACACACACGCACACACATTTTAACATATATACACACACACACACACACACATCAACATTTACACACACACGCAAACTTAATGCCCATTCTTGAGAATTGGGACAAAATCTTATTTTGGGGGGTTTTTGATTTTCAATCTTCAATTACGCGTGGGAAATATATTTTAAAAGATCAAAGTCTTGGCTATTAAACCTTGTAACGGGCCACCCGCCCAGTGATTTACATTTTTTTTAACCCTTTTTTTTAAAATGCCATTTTTGGCAGCTGAGGACTTTTGTCAACTCCGTCAGGCACACACAAAGTCAAGTAGTTTTATAATATAAAACATGAAGGAAATGTTTAATGATTGTTTTGTATTTAATACAAGATTATTTAATTAGCTGTATAATCAAAACGTAGATGTCAACTCCATAAGATGGAATATCAGATGGAGTTGACATCTTACGGCATTGACAAAATGTTACATTTGTTCATTTCACAGCATAGTTGTTGTGAGTAGCCACAAGTTGCTAAGAGTTTTGATTTAGAAGGGCAACGGAGTTGACCTGTTATGGTTGAGACACACCTGATAGCAATATTATTTCATGAATTTTTCAAAAAATAGAAAGCTTACCAGTGCTTGAGCAGCATTCCCGCCTTTGTTGAAACCAGAAAGTGAGAAAAGGGTCCTTAGGATATAGCTAACCCTTTTTATGCATGATTCAATTTTGCTTTTGTAGAAATCTGACGGAGTTGACAAAAACCTGGGACACAACTTTAAAGGGCCACATTCTTTCATTAAAGGTCTCATCTCATCGTTTTTTCATTAATTTTGCGGTGGTCTCTAGTGTTAATAAATACCCTCAGTACCGGTTTTGGTTAAAAAAATGCTCTGCCGCGCCTGTTTCATGCTGTTTTAGTTTGGTGGGGGGGGGCGAACGACACGATTTCGCCTCTCATCATGAATATGCATGACATGCTAATGAACTCGCCTCTGGTTGGCTAACAGCACTGTGACGCTACCTCCAGTGCGCAGTGAGGATTTTTCCGCTCCATATTCAACTAGTGCGAGACGAGTCGAGAATCGCGACTGTGCTGTTGCAGAAAATGTCTTCGGAGATACAGCCTTATGAGTATGATCCTGAATCCGAGGAGGAAGAAGAGATAGCACAAGAACCGCTTCCTGATCGTTTGTCGTTGAACGTTTCAGAATGGTAATATTTGCATGTCAACTTAACTTTTCTTCTAAAAGAGGTGAACGTTTGTGGCGATCGTCATCATGCTTTCAAGTTATAATAAACAGTTGTAAACGTTTTCGAAATACAGACTTGTTTCTTTACACTATCGACAGTCTTTGCAACCTTCTAGGTAGATATACTGTATATAAGTGGTCGTAGCAGACGTTGTGGCAGCCCGGCTGCGCCGTGTTGCACTTGAAGTCCTTCTGCTCGTCGACTTTCGGTGGGCGGTAGCGGAGGCGAGGCCATGAATACTAATTCACGGACTGACGTCAATCCGTGGGGGTTTTCTCATCCGCTGATTTTTCTCAGTGTTTTTTTCTCTGTTCTTTCATTGCCAAATACAGGCAATGGGGGTAGAAGAACGTTTTCACGCGCAGCACGCACATGCAACTCGGTGAGACCTATAGTATTTCAACAAAAACAAGTATTAAACTGTTTCTCGCGGAATGAGACCTTTAAAAAATGTTTTTAAGCAAAGATTACTCTAATAGTACATTTTACACCTATGTTATTTTGAAGACTTTTTAAAATTGTTTTAAGTTGTGAATTCTTGTCTGGGACAACAGTGTTTTCTGGAACAGGGCAAGTTTAGAAGTTAAAAAAAATTAAAGCAGATCAAAACATTTTATAAATGATATTTATTTCATAAATCCTTTTAAAATACATTTTCACCCAAAACAATTGAATTTGTGTGTTGATAATAATAAGTAATAATTGTAAGTTTATTTGGTAGGACATGATTTGTCCCAATTCTTAAGAATGGGTGTACACACAGGTTACGGTAGTATTAGGGTGGTTGTGGAGGGGGGTGATGGTGGTGGTGATAGGGAGGAGGTGTTAGGGAGGAGGCGGTACTAACCTAGGAAGGGGGTGGTGTTAAGGAGGAGGAGGTGGTACTGATCCAGGAAGTTGGTGGTGATAGGGAGGAGGAGGCGTTAGGAGGAGGTGGTAGTGATAGGGAGGAGGATGTGATACTGACCTAGGAAGGGGGTGGTGTTAGGGAGGAGGAAGTGTTAGGGAGGAGGTGGTACTGACCCAGGAAGGTGGTGGTGATAGGGAGGAGGTAGTAGTGACCCAGGAAGGTGGTGGTGTTAAGGAGGAGGTATTGGGCATATCATTGAGAGGTAGGTGTCGCTGTTGCGGTAAGCATCGACTCATTTCCGGTCTACCTCTTGCTCTGTGTGTACACTGTTTGGTGTTGTAGCTGTCGGTGAACGCTGAATATACATTTGTTTTACTCGTTACAGCGGTTATTTACCCGCTTAAACATTTAAACTTAAAATAGCGACAAGTCGCTATTTTAAGTCTTCACACGCTAGTTACATTAAGCATTAGCAGTTAGCGATGTCTTCTCCCTCTTCCTCTGCTCCTCTGTCCTGCTCAGTGTGCCAAATGTTTAGTTACTCCTCCACCTCTTTTAGTGATAATGGTACCTGTATTAAATGTAGTTTATTTAGTGCGCTGGAGGTGAGGATTAGTGACTTAGAGGCCCGGTACCGCACCACACCGTCTCCGGTAGTCTGTGCGGGCCGGCCGGCGGTAGCTCTAGTTAGCCGTCCCCCGGTAGACCCCGAGCAGCCGGGAAGCCACGGAGAGTGGGTGACTGTCCGGGGGAAGCGTAGCGGCAACCCACTGAAGCCCACGGCTCACCACCAGCCCATTCACGTTTCTAATACGTTTTCCCCACTCAGCGACGCACCCGCTGAGGAGCAGACTCTGGTTATTGGCTCTTCTATAGTCAGAAACGTGAAGTTAGCGAAGCCAGCGGCCATAGTCAAATGTATCCCTGGGGCCAGAGCGGGCGACGTTGAATCCTATTTAAAACTGCTGGCGAAAGACAAACGTAAATATCATAAGATTGTTATTCACGTCGGCGGTAATGACTCCCGATTACGCCAATCGGAGGTCACTAAAATTAATGTGGAATCGGTGTGTAGATACGCCAAAACAATGTCGGACACCGTAGTTTTCTCTGGACCCCTGCCCAATGTGACCAGTGACGTCATGTATAGCCGCATGGCGTCCTTCCACCGCTGGCTGTCCAGGTGGTGTCCAGCAAACCATGTGGGCTTCATTGATAATTGGCAGCCTTTTTGGGGAAAACCTGGTTTGATTGGGAGAGACGGCATCCATCCCACGTTGGATGGAGCGGCTCTCTTATCCAGGAATATGATGCAGTTTATTTCTAAAACCTGACAGTCCAGAGTTGGGACCAGGAAGCAGAGTTGCTGTTTAACACACTTCTCTGCGCTTCCTCTAGTACAGTCCCCCACCCACCACCCCATAGAGACTGTGTCTGTCCCCCGACCGCCTACATTATGTAAAGAAATAAAAACAAGAGGCGTTAACCATGAAAACCTAATAACAATTAAAACCAACTCCTCAGTAGCACAAAATAAAATAATTAAATGTGGACTGTTAAATATCAGGTCTCTGTCATCCAAAGCTGTATGAATTAATATCAGATTATGATATTGATTTGCTTTGTCTTACTGAGACCTGGTTGTCCCATGAGGATTATGTTAGCCTAAATGAATCCACCCCCCCCAGTCATATTAATACTCACATTCCCCGAGGCGCAGGCCGAGGAGGTGGAGTAGCAGCTATATATGACTCGGGGGTTTTAATGGACCCTAAACCAAAACTAAATTATAATTCATTTGAAAGCATTATTTTTAGTCTTTCTCACCCAAACTGGAAAACACTGGAGCCAGTCCTATTTGTTATAGTGTACCGCGCTCCTGGACCGTACTCTGATTTTATATCTGAATTCTCAGAGTTTCTATCAAGTTTAGTTCTTAAATCAGATAAAGTAATTATTGTAGGTGATTTTAATGTCCATGTGGATGTTACAAATGACAGCCTTAGTAACGCATTTACCTCATTAATAGACTCAATCGGCTTCTGTCAGAGTGTAAATAAACCAACCCATTGTTTTAATCACACTCTTGACCTTGTTCTATCATATGGCATGGATATTGAACATTTAATAGTTTTTCCACATAATCCTCTCCTATCTGATCATTATTTAATAACTTTTGAATTTCTATTATTTGACTATAAGCCATTAAGCAAAACTTCCTACAGCAGATGTCTATCTGACAGTGCTGTAGCTAAATTTAAGGAGGAGATTGCATCAGTGTTTAATTCAATGCCATATCTGAATATAACGGAGTCCTATATTAACTTTAGTCACTCCCAAATTGATAATCTTGTTAATAGTGCTGCAGGCTCTCTACAATCAACATTAGATTCTATCGCTCCTAGAAAACAGAAAATAATAAAACACAGGAAACTAGCACCGTGGTACAACCAACAAACTCGTCAATTAAAACAAGAAACAAGGAAATCAGAAAGGAAATGGCGCGCTTCCAATTTATTAGAAAATCGCTTAATATGGCAAAATAATCTTAAAAATTATAGAAAGGCCCTCCGTAATGCCAGAGGAGCCTTTTACTCGGCACTAATAGAAGAAAATAAAAACAACCCCAGGTTCCTCTTCAGCACTGTAGCCAGGCTGACAGAGAGTCACAGCTCTATTGAGCCATGTATCCCTATCAACTTAAGTAGCAATGACTTCATGAACTTCTTTTATAATAAAATTATTACTATTAGAGAGAAAATTAGTCACCAAATGCCCTCAATAGGTATCGCAGGCTCTCCAACATCAGACACTTTGACTGGTGCAAACTTAGATGTGTATTTGGAGTGTTTCTCTGCTGTCAGTCTTCATCAGTTAACTTCTATAATTTCTTCATCGAAGTCATCAACCTGTCTGTTAGACCCCATCCCAACTAGGCTGCTTAAAGAAATTGTACCCTTAATTGGCACTTCTTTACTGGAAATGATTAATCTTTCTTTATTATCAGGATATGTACCACAGTCCTTTAAAGTAGCTGTAATTAAACCCCTTCTTAAAAAGCCCACTCTTGACCCTGGGGTTTTAGCCAACTATAGACCGATTTCTAATCTCCCCTTTCTGTCTAAAATTCTGGAGAAAGTAGTCGCCAAACAATTGTGTGACTTTCTACACAACAATAGTTTATTCGAGGATTTCCAGTCAGGATTTAGAGTTCATCATAGCACAGAGACAGCTCTGGTTAAAGTTAATAATGACCTTTTGATTGCTTCTGACAATGGACTTGTCTCTGTACTTGTATTATTAGATCTTAGTGCTGCCTTTGACACCATTGATCATAGTATTCTTTTACAGAGACTCGAGCATGAAATTGGCATCAAAGGAACCGCACTAAGCTGGTTTATGTCATATCTATCAGATCGTTCACAGTTTGTACACGTGAATGATGAATCTTCAATAAATACTACAGTTAGTCATGGAGTTCCACAAGGTTCTGTACTTGGACCAATACTATTTACTTTATATATGCTCCCTTTAGGCGATATTATTAGAAAGCACTCCATTAACTTTCATTGTTATGCAGATGATACGCAGTTATATCTATCGATCAAACCCGATGAAATTAATCAATTATCTAAATTACAAACATGTCTTAAAGACATAAAATCCTGGATGAGCTGCAATTTTCTGATGTTAAACTCAGAGAAAACCGAAATTCTTGTACTTGGCCCCAAAAACCTTAGAGACTTAATGTCTACAGATATAGCTACTCTAGATGGCATTACATTGGCCTCTAGCACCACTGTCAGGAATCTTGGAGTTATCTTTGATCAGGATCTGTCATTTAATTCCCACATAAAGCAGACCTCTAGGACTGCCTTTTTTCATTTACGTAATATTACAAAAATCAGACGCATCCTATCAAAGACAGACGCAGAAAAACTAATCCATGCATTTGTTACCTCAAGGCTGGATTACTGCAACTCCTTATTATCAGGTTGTCCAAATAAATCCATTAAGATGCTTCAATTAATTCAAAACGCTGCAGCGCGAGTACTGACAGGAACTAGGAAAAGAGATCACATCTCTCCTGTACTAGCTTCTCTGCATTGGCTCCCTGTAAAATTTAGAATAGAATTTAAAATCCTCCTCCTCACCTATAAAGCTCTTCATGGGCAGGCCCCTTCATATCTCAAAGAGCTCATAGTTAGGGTTGGGTATCGAGGATCGAGGATCGATTGGAACCGGGACTAGCTTTCCGATTCTCCCGGAATCGTTGCAGAATTTAACTTTCGGTTCCTAGTTTCGATTCCTAGCCCGCCGACCGGAGCTGCCAAACACTAAAGAAGAAGCGTCCACCGGAAGTGTTTACATTTTACCGCAAGTCCTTTTTTTAACAACAGCAGCTAGTGAATGACTGCACAGTGGTCAGGATCAAACTTTATTTATTTGATTTATTTCGTGTACTTTTCTTATCAACATTATGTGCTCCGGTCGCTGTAACGTGCCTCTCTCTCATCCACTCCAAAAACTCACACACACACTCACTCTACCCCTCCCACTCCGCATACGAGCCTGTGGCTTAAAGGGCCAGTCCCTAATTTTACAACAGCGGAAATCTGTCCGGTTTTCATCTTCTGTTCATTCTATTTACATATTATTATTATTATTATTAATATGTCGATTCGACATATTAATAATAATAATAATGGCTATTCTGCTCCAGATTAGCCCATCAGTGGAGACATGTTAACATGTTTCATGAGTTAAAAATAAAGTTAAAGTGTACCTCTGCGAAATGTATTCATTATTTATAATATTATTATATTCAAGTTCATAGATTTGATATTTGTATTGTAGTTTAAAACAGCCCTCTGAGAAATTCATAGTAAAGTTCATAAAAAGTTCATAGAATTAAAATTGATGAAGGTCAGACTATTTCATTCAGAAAGACCGTTGGATAGCTGGCTCATTTAAAACAAATTTTTACCCTGCCTCTTAAAAGAATCGGAATCGAGAATCGTTAGGAACCGGAATCGAAACAAGGAATCGGAATCGGAATCGGAATCGCTCAAATTCAAACGATACCCAACCCTACTCATAGTACCCTACTACCCCACTAGAACACTGCGTTCTCTGAATGCAGGGCTACTGGTGGTTCCAATAGTTTCTAAAAGTAGAACCGGAGCCAGAGCCTTCAGTTACCAAGCTCCTCTTCAGTGGAACCAGCTTCCAGTTGTGGTTCGGGAGGCAGACACCCTCTCTACATTTAAGAGTAGGCTTAAGACGTTCCTCTTTGATAAAGCTTATAGTTAGGGCTGGATCAGGTGAGTCCTGAACCATCCCTTAGTTATGCTGCTATAGGCCTAGACTATCGGGGGATTTCCCTTGGTGCACTGAGTCTCTCGCTCTCTCTCTCTCTCTCTCTCTCTGTGTGCACACATTCATGTCCCATTAATGCATGTTACTAACACTTCTTCCCCGGAGTTCTTGTGTTTTCTCGTCTCGCAGGTTCTCATGGATCCTGGCGGAGCCTCCATGGTCCTGCTTGACTGCCATTGCTAATATCAGTTACCAGTTATATACAGTTACTGTTGTTGCTGCTCGCTGTCCCCCATCATTGGTGCTAGTGCATTGATGTAGTTGCTCTCTCTCTCTCTCTCTCTCTCTCTCTCTCTCTCTCTCTCTCTCGCTCTCACCCCAACTGGTCAAGGCAGATGACCACCCACCTAGAGCCGAAGGGTCTGTCCAAGGTTTCTGCCTTTTAACAGGCAGTTTTTCCTTGCCCCCGTGCCAAGTGCTTGCTCATGGTGGTACTGTTGGGTCTCTGTAAATGTTATTAGGAGTTTGGTCTAGACCTGCTCCATTTGAAAAGTGCCCTGAGATAACTTCTGTTATGAATTGGCGCTATACAAATAAAATTGAATTGAATTGAATTGAATTGGGTATTAGGGAGAAGGTGGTACTGTTAGGGAGGAGGAGGTGTTAGGGAGGAGGTGGTACTGACCCAGGAAGGTGGTGGTGTTAGGAAGGAGGTGGTACTGACCCAAGAAGGTGGTGGTGGTATGGAGGTGTAAGGAAGGAGGTGGTACTGACCCAGGAAGGTGGTGGAGATGAACTCTGACACTTGGTTGCCGGAGCGGCTGGTTCCTGACAGCTGGCTGAGCTCCCGGTTCAACATCCTCTTAAACTGCAGCAGACAGTTAGCAGTATGTATATACTGTATAGAGTGTGTATATTGTCTGTATTGTGTGTATTGTCTGTATATAGTGTGTATAGTGTGAGCACCTTGTTGGAGGCCATCTCGCTGACAGAGTCTCTGGTCTGCAGCGTCTCCAGCTGGTCCAGACACCAGTCCAGCTCCTCCATCGTCTCCACTGCCAGCTTCTGGTATGGCTCCTCTGGAGGGCAACGTCACACCAAAGGTCAGCGTTCAAACCTCAGGTCAGATGAAGCTAGGTATTTATATCAGTACTGTAGTATTAGTACTGTAGTGTCTGTACTTTTTATTTACGTAGCGTTTTTAAAGTTAGTTCAAGACATTTTACAGAGAGCAGTTGAAGAGCAGTGAGAAGATGAAGAGCAGAGAGCAGATGAAGAGCAGATGAAGAGCAGATGAACAGCAGATGAAGAGCAGAAGAACAGCAGAGAGCAGATGAACAGCAGATGAACAGCAGATGAAGAGCAGAGATGAAAGGTATGTTTTCTTCCTCATTACAGCTGATCTTTGAATCTCCTAAAGAGGGACTTTTATCTCAAGCTTTACCCATTAGACAAGATGAGTGATGTATAGCAATCCAGATGACATTTACATTTAGTCATGTAGTGGCTTATAACTACTTCCTATTGATACTTCAAAATAAAAGCACAGAGGAGTCTAACCTGTTAAACATGGCTTACAGACAGGTGGCTGATTACTTCCTGATGAACGCCTGCAAGAGTGCAACAGACAGCAGAATTAGTCAGCCAGCCAGCCAGAGAGTCAGTCAGTCAGCCAGACAGTGAGTCTCTTACTTGTTGTTCACGCGATCCTGCAGGTGAGTCAGAGACGCAAAGTTACTTCTCACAGTCCTCAGGCTAGCAAGGACCTACAGACAGACAGACAGACAGACAGTTAGTTGTGGTGATGTTATTATGATCTGCATTATGAGTCATATGTTGTGGTCCCTTTGTGGATAGTTATAGTTACACAGTATTATGGTGGATAGTTATAGTTACACAGTATTATGGTGGAGAGTTATAGTTGATATTTATTACTAAACAGAGTACTGTGATACTGGATGTGAGTATTATCTAATCTTATCTAGTATTATCTAGTATTATCTAATATTATCTAGCAGTGTTTAAAGAAGACAGTGGTACTAACCTGGGCAAATGGAGTCACTATCATGTCTTCTCCGTGCCTGGACAGACAGGCAGACAGACAGACCAGAGACAGACAGACAGACAGATGTTAGAGAAGCATGTGAGACGGAGGTATGAATTTGTTCTTTCATACAAAACCCTGGATAGAGGAGAGGAAAGGAGAGCAGAGAAGAGAGGAGGGAGGAGAGGAGAGGCGAGAGGAGAGAGGATCGAGGAGAGGAGAGGAAAGAGAAGAGGGGAGGGGAGGGGAGAGGAGAGAGGAGGTAGGTGTGTGTGGTATTTGAAGGAGAAGTGTACAGGTCGCTGGCGGTGGAGGAGTTTCGGGACATGGCCTTGGGCGAGAGGTCGGAGTCGGAGCGGTAGAGGAAGGATTCTCGGCGCTGGGAGTGGGGATAGGTGGCCTGCAGGACCAGACCAGACCCAGGGCTGGTCTGGGGGTCCAGGGGGCTGCGGGCCCCAGACAGACCGTTCTCCACATCGAAGCTATAGCCAGGAGACAGATCAATAATAAGATTAATAACTAAAACTAATCAATATCTATTATTAACTACAACTTATCAATATACAGTATATTATTAATATATAGATAACTAATAATTAGAACTAATCAATATCTATTAATAACTAGAACTACGTGCACGCCAAATGGCCAACACGTGGACGCTACCTGCCCACCACGTGCAGCTACCTGCCCACCACGTGAGCTGAGCTCTTCCAGATGGTTTGGTTGTCTGGACTGTGTGTGTTTATTAGATCAGTTATTCCTCCAGAGACCAGGAGTTTGTGTGTCACATTCAAAACCAAACCGAGTGTTTAGTTTTGATCTAAAATCTATCAACTAAACATTTATGAACCCCTGTAGACCCGAGGGCTGGTGAGGAGGCTCGGAGACTGACCACTAGGTCCCGCACACATTCACTTAACTGGGATGAATGAGCGCTGAACACGGCCCTGGAGCCCAGACTTCCTGAACACGGCCCTGGAGCCCAGACCTCCTGGACAAGGCCCTGGACCTCAGGGGCCGTATTCACAAAGGATCTTAGCGCTAAAAGTAGCTCTTAACTGGCGAATTTAGGAGAAACTCCTAAAAATAATGGGCGTGTCAGTCTTAAATTTAGGACTCCTAATTTTTTTCACTAAGAGCAATTCACAAAGGATCTTAGGCCTAAAAGTAGCACCTAAGTCTAGGAGAGCTTAAAAGTCCTCGAGAGGACTCCTAACTCACTAAGACCTATTCACAAAGAATCGGAAAATGGCTGCGAGACGAAATGTTTTGGAGACAATGGAAGACTGAATTGATCAAGAGATATAGGCTAAATCGTGAGGGTATAAAACTTGTTGTGGAATTAGTGCGGGATGCAATAACATCCCCGACTAACAGGAATAACTCGATTAGGAAATAAAATGTTTGGCAACACGATATTTAGCAACAGGGAAAATGCAACTTTGCAATGCCGACGATTTAGGAATATCGCAACCATCAGTCAGCCATAAACCAAACCATCAACGCGCTCTGTAGACCACATATCAATTCAATTCAATTCAAACTTTATTAAGGACACATCTCATGAAAGGTCCATAACAACAACACAACACAATAATAATAAAATAATAAAAATAGAATAAAAAATACATACACACACACACACATATATATATATACTGTATACAGTATATACATGTAGCCTACATACATATATAAATATATACATACACACACACACAAACACACACACACGATTCCACAATGATCCTATATTTACATACAGGCTAGAAGAGCTGACAGAGCTCAGTTCAAAGTTGGTTAAGGCTGAAATAATACCATTAATATCATCCAACAGTTTATCCGGTTTCCTTTGGACAATCAACAACTACACAGGATCAAAGCCAACTTCATGGCATGCAGGTATGCCGGTGTGGTCTGTGCTATTGACAGGACGCACATACAAATAATTGCGCCATCAAAAGATGAGGACGTGTTCGTCAATAGAAACGAAAGTACATTCCACCAACACGCAGATTGTTTTTGATGCAACTTTTAACATTCTTGATGTTGTTGCAAAGTGGCCTGGGTCTACCCATGATCCGCGTATTTTAATGGAGAGCGGTCTGAGGCGTGAGGCACCTTGTACCAGTTGGGTGTCTTGCTGGGTGACAGTGGCTATCCCTGCAAGACGTGGCTCTTGACACCCTATCTCAGTCCACAACCGGGAGCAGTTAAAGTATAACATGTAAGTGATTACGCGGATTACGCTTAGTCCTATGCGTAAAAAACATCGTATTAGCTCTTTGTCGCCTTTTATTTGTTGAATCCATATTTATTATTGTTTACTGTTTTCCTCCATATATGTTAGGGCACACAAAAATACACGAAATCTTGTGGAGAGAGGATGTGATCACAGTGATCACTGTATGCGCCATTCTCCACAACCGGTATAGGCTGTTATTTAAAGTGTTGAATAGTGGAGATATGCTCATTGGATTTAATTGCCTCCTTGAATTAATGCAATTTACGTATTTTTATTGTTTGCTTTTTCTCTCTCTCTTTAACGTGCATATAGGCTACAACGTCATTATCGTGGTCTGCACAAACTTGTCGTCATGCGTGTATTCTGCTAACTGCACTGTCCATAACTATTTGATAGGAATGTCTAGCCTAGGCTATTTCCTTGTTCTTCGGTGATTCAGTGGGCTCATTTCCACAGAGACCGCCTGCTCTGAACAACCAATCACCGTACTGACCGCTTCCAAACTCGTGCACGAGAATCGACGTAATCCATAGCAACGGCGCGTCACTCTTAGTGATTTATCCTTAGTATGAGTAGGTCTCAGCGGCTTTGTGAATAACTTTTAAGAAAAAACTCCTACGTAAAATGTTTTAGCGCGAGTTAGGAGCACTCCTAGCGGTAAGATAAAATGCTTTGTGAATACGGCCCCAGACCTCTATATGCACCACTGTATTGACCTGGCGCCTGGAGGCAGTGGAGCCAGAGAACAATCCAGTAGTAATCAATATCTAGTAATAACTAGAACTAATCAATATCTATTAGTAGGACCGACCACATTAAGAACTCCTCTGGTCAGAACCCAGCAGGGGCCTACTAGTTGTTAATCTGATCTAAGATATCAACTATTTGCTTCTGAGTAGTAACTATTCCAATAGTGACTAGTATCTATTTCAGTTTTACTAGTAACTATTCATTAGATACTAGTACTTATTCTTTAGTGACTAGTCACTATTTCAATAGTGACTACGATCTATTTCAGTTTTACTTGTAACTATTCATTAGATACTAGTACCTACTTATGAGTTACTAGCAACTATTCCAATTGTTACTAGTGACATTTTTATTGCTACTAGTAAGAATGTTAATTGAACTATCAAGTAGTAATTTTGACTAGTCATTACATTTACATTTAGGGCATTTAGCAGACACTTTTGTCCAAAGCGACTTACAATAAGTACATTTGTTAGAAGAATGTGCAACAGTAAAACGATATCAGTAGAGTAAGGATTTCACAAGAACGAGTTTCAAGCACATGTTAAGAATAAATAATAGTATATGTATCAACAGGCTGTAATATCCTCACATAGCCACAAGGGAACAGAAAGAAATACATAAGTTGTATTAACCGCACCTGGTCACCAGATGGCGGCACACATAATACACTGGGGGCGGGCGTTCAACACTAGCCAATCAGAGCATAGTATGCGTCATAGAGGCCACGCCTGCCCAGATACTACCAAACAACACATGCGGGGGAAGGACAGAAACCCCAGGCAGCGTATCTGTTAAGATATCCAGCTAAGGGGGAGCTCCACGCGCGTGAATTTTACAATTCCTCTCCATTTGCTTCATAGATAAATATAACTAAAGCTAAACAAATAAAGTGAGTTAAAAGCGTTCCTGAGTCGGCGGCCTTCTTCCTCAATGAACATCACTACACACACCCAATTGCTAAGTTAACCGATTGCTAGTATACAACAGAGATAAGTGCGAAAATACTAAGTGCAGAATATTAAAGACATACAAACAGAATAATTGCAAAGTTTTTTTAATTTATTTTTGTATTATTAGTGGGAGGAGTAGTAGAGGAAGGATGCTAAGTGGGGTCCAGGTGAACTCTGAACAGGTGGGTCTTGAGTCTCAATGCGGAAGCAGGTGATCGACTCTGCTGTCCTCACGTCAGCAGGGAGGTCGTTTCACCATAGCGGCGCCAAGACAGAGAAGAGTTGTGACTTAGCTGTAGGACCTTTGCTTGCTCTCAGGGATGGTGCCAGCCGGCCGGCCGGTACCAGCTGGCCGGCCGAGGTAGTTGCGTGGAGGGCTCTAGCCAGGGCGTGGGGTCTGACAAGTGCTTGGAGGTAGGTTGGGAGGTTCCGTTGACAGCCTTGTAGGTCAGTACCATCGTCTTGAATCTGATGCAAGCTGCTACAGGGAGCCAGTGGAGGTCGCGGAAGAGAGGGGTCACATGGGAGAACTTCGGCAGGTTGAACACGAGTCGTGCTGCCGCGTTCTGGATGCGCTGCAAAGGCTTGATCGCGGAGGCAGGGAGTCCAGCCAGGAGCGAGTTGCAGTTGTCGAGGCGGGAGATGATGAGTGCTTTGACCAAGAGCTATGCTGCTTCTCTTCTTAGGAAGGGTCGGATCTGGCGGATGTTGCAGAGAGCAAATCTCGTCTTCAGGAAAGCAGCTGAGGAGGGCATCCATCTCATTGAAGAAGTCGCAGAAGGGGCCAGGTGGACGGTAGATCACCGTCCACATCGTCGGCGGCGATGTCGGCTACCCACCCGACCCGTCTTGAGTCTAACGCACGCGCGAGTCAGAGGGTCCTACGAAACCCCGTGGCGCAATGAAAGTGATGGCCGGCGCGCGCCGGCCGAGGTGGGATCCCGGCCCCCTGTTTATCTGTTTCGGATCCTATTCTCTTAATGTTGTGGATCGTTTGTAACTTCATTGCAATTTAATTCAATGTACTGTCGTTCTATTTTCCATAACCATTGTGTTATAATGATGCTATAGGTCCACGGGCATTTAATAGGCCTATTGCTGCAATTTGTCTTTTACGCGGCTGAAAATAACCGTAGGCCTACTTTCTGTCACTGAGCCGTGTCTGTCACTCATCCTCTTAAAGAATATTGAAACTTTGTTGATGTTGTTATTGTCATGCGTGTTCTGGTTATTTGCGCATGATTAAACATGTGTCTTTATATGGCGATAAAACAAAGCTTTGTTGCGTTTTTTTTTTTGAAGTGGGGATTGGGGGTGCGCCAACCCGGTTGGGATTTAGAAGGGGGTGCGCAGGAAAAAAAGTTTGGGAACCGCTGGTCTAGGGGTGTGTGAAAACGAGTAGGCGGGGGACAGGGCAGCTGGGGTGGCCGTGTTCTCAGGGGTGATCCAAGTCTCAGTAAGGGCCAGGAAGTGCAGAGTCTGGAGGGAGGTGTAGGCGGAGATGGAGTCCGCCTTCTTGGCGGCTGGGAGCGGTGGGTAGTGCAGGTTGGAAGGGGTGCAGTGCCGGGAAGGTCGAAGGTGGCATCGTTTCCTGTAGGATGTCAGTCTAATGCCGTCTTTCCACTGGTAGTACCAGCTCGTCTCGCCTCGACTTAGCGCGGCTTTTTTGCCTTTCTATTGCTGACATCTGGTACCTGGTACCTGCTAACTGGTGCTTTTTTTAGTATCACCTCCGTATAAGTTCCAACCGAGCTGAGCTGATACTTTTGTGTGACGTAAGCTGGCAGCCGGCCACTGATTGGACAGAGAATGACGTCACTTGACGACTTATGATGAGTGCGACGTCCGAGCCTGACACCCACTACCTTTAAATACTAGCATCTGCGTTCAGCGATTACTGATCAACATGGAAGGAACAACGCGCAAGAACACGCCATGGACTGTGGCAGAGGTGGAGACGCTCCTGAGTGTTGTCGCTGAAGACCGCATCCAGAAAGAGCTTGATGGTGCGACAAGAAATGAAAAGGTGTACAAGGAGATCGCTAGGACTCTGGCAGAAAGCGGGTACCACCGCACGTTCCAACAGTGCAGGGAAAAATTTAAAAAGCTCAAGTCGGATTATAGACAGATAAAGGACAAGAACGGCCGGAGTGGATCGAATCACGTTAGCTGGAAGTGGTACGAGCAGATGGACCAGATCTATGGCCGCCGACCGGCCATGAACGTGAGGGAACGTGGCCTCGACTCGGACCGTCAACTTCTAGAAAGCATTATTGATGGCAAGTGTTTTTGTGTAGTCTGCTTAAAAGCAACACTACACATTACATATCCCATTGGTGGGAAGCTAACTTTTAACAAACAAGGGTATATGGAATATAAACTCTTTGGGGGGGGGGCATCGTTGTATCCTGCAGTAAGCTAGCTACATATTCAGCTGCTTATTAGCAATAAACGCTAACACCATGTTGTGCTAAAGTATTCACTTTCTGACAACAACACCCAAAAGTCAATATGGCAACAAACAAATTTGTACCTCTGGCGAACTGTGTTATATGTTGTTGTTACGTGTTCACATCGTGTGCATATATTAAAAGTCGTGTGTGAACACTTGTGTTCAAGATTCCACTTCCATAAGCGACGAGGATGGTTCATGCACCACGGACGAAGCCCCACCAGCAGCGTTGGATTCGGTACCCACTCTGCCACCGCCATCTCCAGCAGCAGGAACATCCAGCCGAGGGCAGGGTGTTACCCCTGGTAAGTAGTCAGTCCACATCATGTAGCTTTTAGGTACAGATTAAAATGTTCTCAATGTATTATTTTATAACTTTTCTTTGGTGGTTTGCTTAGCTTTTGGTTAACCAGGCAAGAAGAGAAAAAGGAGTCCATCCAAGGATCTGGCAAGTATCCTGATCAAGATGAACAAGAATGATGTGAAGGAGCAAGAGCTTAACCGGGCACAGCAGGAAGAACACCTCAAATTAATTCTGGAGAACTCAGAGAAGAACAGGGAGTTGGAGGCTGTATTGAGGAGGGAGGAGGCTGAACAGACTGCAGCATTTAACCAGTCTTTCCTTGGTGTTTTGGGGTCGCTTGTGGAGGTGATGCGGGACAGGCGTGTGTGACCGCAGCACTGGATCACTGTGGATTTTGCACATTGTGGATGTAGGAGTTGCATTTTGCACTGTTTGTACATAGAGAATATGTTGCACATTTTTACATATTGTTTGGATTTTGCACTTTTTTTATATTGTTTGCTGTGCTGCACTGCTTTTCTGTGCTTTCTATTTTGTTTTAATAAATAATTTCTAAACTTATGTGATTGTTTCATAATTTCCTGTTTCATCTATGAGTACACTGTTTGGAAAAGTCATCACACACAAAACAAACCATAGAAAACACTGCACACTAAACCTGGTTGAATCATTTAGGTTAATGTTCAAAACAGATGTATAGCCATATAGCAACTGTATATGGCCAGCTGTAAATGCTTGCAGGATGCTGTATTGTTGTGATATTTTGTCTATTGTCACCTGTTCATATACAATACAGTATCCTAATGGACATTAACCTGGCCAGTTGCTATATGGCTATACATCTGAATGGACTTAAACATTAGGGTGATTGTCCTCTGAAAAGGTATGCTGCACCAGGTGTTAATGTTTGTCAGGATGCTGTGTTGTTCATGTGCAGGTGACAATTTTCTTGAACATTAGGATGATGGCCAGGTGTAAATGCTTGTCAAAACAGTAAGTGTTTTGGCATTTAAAAGGTAAACCTTTGCAAATAAAACAAGAGAGATGTTGAGAGATCTGAAAGTACAAAAGTTTAAAGTTGAAAGATCACAGTGAAATACAAACACGTGTTCATGTGTAGGCACATGTCCAAGGCAGAATGAATATTTAATTATTCAACAACAAATGACGCATCAGGCCCTCTCGTACATCTCTGCCCTCCTCCTCAGCACCCTCCCCATCACCCTGTCCCTCTGCCCCCGCAACTGCTCTTGCTGGTTCATGTACATCCAATCCAGTGTCATAAGTCTCTCCATGATTTTCGCAAAGGTTGTGTAAAGCACAGCAAGCATACACCATAGATGTCACCAGTTTGATGTCAGTCATTCCTTTTCAGAAGGCAACGCCACCTTCCCTTCAGCCTGCCGAAAGCATTTTCAACAACCACTCGTGCTCTACTGAATTTGTAGTTGAACATTCGCTGTTCAGCTGCAAGTCTTCCAGTGTCATGGAATGGTTTCAAGAGCCAGTTCTGCAAGCGATATGCAGAGTCTCCTAGGATGTAATAGCCAGCAGATACCCCACGATTGTTTCTGGTGTGAGCTGGGAAGAGGGTCGCCTAGATGGCTAAATCCCACAGTGCAGACAATCCCAGAACCCTGGCATCATGTAAGTTCCAAAATCTTCCCTTTCCATCAACAACAGCTTGAAGGAGGAGGGAGTGCCAGCCTTTACGATTGAAGTAGTCACAGTGACATTCCTGTGGTGCAATGATTGGAATATGGGAGCCATCAATAGAACCAACACAGTTTGGGAGTCTCATACGTGTTATCAAAGTAGACAGGCATTTCTCTGAACTTCTCCTCACTAGGATTACGGATGTGTTCCGGCACCAACAATGTCTCTGCTGCAGTACAAAACTCCTGCACACACCGGCACACAGTGGTAATGCCGACTGCAAAAAAATGTCCAATAGTCCTATAGTCCGAGCCAGAAGCAAGCTTGTACAGAGCAATAGCCACTCTCTTCCTCAGAGACCTGTGGAAATTTGTGTCTTGCCGTTGCATTACTGGACGCAGTTTGTTGCACACGTTTCTTCAGAAATCCTGAAGTGCTCGACCCACTGCGCGTTTGTGAAACCAAGAACATAATTTTCCCACCATCGGTTCGTTCGTGTGTATGCCCAGGACAACGGTGAGCGGCAGCGACGTTGCGAAGAGAGTACCATCTGAAACACAAACATACGCATATGATTAGTTTGTAGAAATTTCTTGCAATCATTACAACATTGTAGCCTGCACTGGATTCAAATATGAACGAGCTTGATAGCAAGCTAGCGTTAGCGACCATTTGCTTACCTGAATAGTCTTATGTCTGGCGTGTCTCCTCTCATCTTCGGATTCACACTGTTGTATGAAATCCAAAATTCTCTCGTCGTCTTTGAGCATGTTTTGTCTAAACGCCTGCAGCCTTCTCTCGTTCTTCTCTCTAGCTGTATATGTCACCACAATCCACAGACTGAGCAGCAAGTACACCATCACCTCCAAGTCCTTCATTGTTGTGTTT
>JAOPHQ010001335.1:27500-31949 GCA_030340625.1 Merluccius polli | reverse complement strand
AACCGTATTAAACATTCCTTTCACCACGCACACGAGAACCAACATCCTGCTGGATAGGCGTGTCTCTTACGTGTGTATAATACAATGTGTGTGTGTGACTCACGTGAAGCGCCCCTATTAGGATGCTTATTAGCATTTCAAACTCCATGCTAGGAGTAATGTTTTTGTAGTGTATAGTATAAATATAGAATAATAAGCCGCTATTTGTACTGCGTTCCAGTCAGTGTCTCTGTTTGTGTCTGTCTGTCTGGGTGTGTGTGTGTGTGTGTGTGTGTGTGTGTGTGGGTATATGTGTGTGTGTGTGGGTATATGTGTGTGTGTGTGTGTGTGTGGGTATATGTGTGTGTGTGTGTGTGTGTGTGTGTGGGTATATGTGTTTGTGTGTGTGTGTGTGTGTGTGTGTGTGTGGGGGGTATGTGTGTGTGTTGGTATGTGTGTGTGGGTATATGTGTGTGTGTGTGGGGGTATGTGTGTGTGTTGGTATATGTGTGTGGGTATATGTGTGTGTGTGGGTATATGTGTGTGTGTGTGTGTGGGTGGGTATGTGTGTGTGTGTGTGTGTGTGTGTGTGTGTGTGTGTGTGGGGGGGGGTATGTGTTTGTGTGTGTGTGGGTATATGTACTGTGGGTATATGTGTGTGTGTGGGTATATGTGTGTGTGGGTATATGTGTGTGTGTGGGTATATGTGTGTGTGTGTGGGTATATGTGTGTGTGTGTGTGTGTGTGGTTTAATTAGAAACTGTGTCTCTCTCCCCTCCTGTCTCTCTCCTCTTGCTCTCTCTACCTTTTCCTTTGTTCCTCTCATGTTCTCTCTCTCTCCCTCTCTCTCCCTCTCTCTCTCTCTCTCTCTCTCTCTCTCTCTCTCTCTCTCTCTCTCTCTCTTTCTCCCATTGAATTTCTCCGTCCGTCTTCCCTGTTTATTCTGTCTCTGAAAGCTGGTGAGCTTAATGTTGACCCTCAACTCATGGATCCTCTCTCTCTGTCTGTCTGTCTGTCTGTCCGTCTGTCTGTCTACCTGCGCGTACCTCCAGGCGAGGACAACAGCCCGGAGAACATGTTGCTCCACGGCCCGTTCTCCAGGAAGCCCAAGCGGATCCGGACGGCCTTCTCCCCCTCCCAGCTGCTGCGTCTGGAGCGGGCCTTCGAGAAGAACCACTACGTGGTCGGCGCCGAGCGCAAGCAGCTGGCCAGCGGACTCTGTCTCACCGAGACGCAGGTGAGGGACCTGAACACACACACACGCACACACACGCACACACACACACACCGATCCGAAGCTGTTTGCCCCCTTAACCCATTTAATCATTTTGTCGTTTGGTCATTTTAGTCATTTAATTAATTAAACTGACGCTTTCGTCCAAAGTCTTTTCAACGTGGGTTGAAGTGAAAAGGTGAGTGATGACGATCAAATATTTTATATTTGGTTATGAAATAACCCTAAATGATATATTTTGATTACACACATATTTCAAACATGTGGAACAATGAGCTATTCTTGTTGGGAATCCCCCCCACTTCTCATATATATATATATATATATATATATATATATATATATATATATATATTAGTGGTGGGCATAGATTAATTTCTTTAATCTAGATTAATCTAACTGTAATCTTTATTAATTAATCTAGATTAATCTAGATTAAAATGGCTCATATGAATTCTGTCGAAGGCATTCATAATATGCGTGTGCTACCAAAATAATGACTAAAAATAAGTCTGCGCGATTGTTGACGGGGCGGGCGCGTTAACGCTGATAACGGCCCACCACTAATATATATATATATATATATATATATATATATATATATATATATATATATATATATGCATATATGCGCTTGTTTAAGGCCATAATACCATTTTTCTGTGACATGCACGCATATTTCCTGTATATTATTATACATGAACATAATAATGATTGGTTGTTGGTTCCTGTCATGAGAACGGGACGCTGTGCTCAGTCTGACGGTGTTGCTACGGTTTCCGGGTGTAATGGCGTGTTTCCTCCGGGCCGCGGGCTCGGTGAGTTTCCTCTCGTTCGGTGGGTATGTCAGAGAGGTGTGACCCAATCAGCGGCGATGTGTATATAAACCTTGCCGTATTAAAAAGGGAGTGTGCACAATGGATACACAATTAAAGTCGTAAACGATCCATCACTTCTTGTCATCCTGAAACGCATTGGCAAATATTGGATGACTATAATTAGGAAGCAGCATCTCCACACGCCCCTCCGGTCCTTCGGGATGTTGTCTGCTGTTCTGGACGGCGGTGACTGTAACATCCAGCCGACTCTGTTGTATCTAACAGGGAGGACGTATTTCTGTAGGCCAACCCGGAAGTTCAAAGGAAATACGATTAAACCTGTATCCTCAAGTTCCCATCGTTGACTTCTTCAGCCCCCCCCCCCCCCCCCCCCCCCTCATGTGAGAGAGGACTTCAGTGTCTTTTCAACAACATGTACTGAAGTGAATAAGGAAGAATAAGGAAATGGCGTTCTGCCATGCTGCTCATGTCTTGGCTGTCTCTTGAAGTCTGATGTCATCCATCCAGCTGTATAGTGGTGAACACATTGACAGGTATCTGCAACCTGCGTGGACTATTTCTTCAATGGCAAGCTGCGTATTAATTAGGAGTAAGGAATAGAGACCCAGATTAATCGTTCTTTCATTAATGATTGGTGGACTGTGGAGTCTATTTCAATTATCTCCGTTATGAACCATAGCAGTGTGTGAGTACAGGGAAGTATAATTAGTAAATCAGGCTAAGTTTTCCAACCGAGAAAATTAACACTGTTGACACTTTTGGATACACAATTAGTTACAATTACAATTAGTAAGCTAGTCTTTAATTAGCATGTGTAATCAGATCTATCTCTCCTTCTATGTGTGTATGTGTGTGTGTGTGTGTGTGTGTGTGTGTTACTGCGGCCCAGCGGTGGTGGCCAGGACCCCTCATGGTCACTAAATTAAATGAAAGAGGGCATTAAATTCTACTAATTCTATGAAAGAAATTATTAATCTGCTTCTCTGTTCCTTATTCCTTATTAATACGCAGCTTGCCACGATCATATGCAGGTTGCAGATACCTGTCAATATGTTCACCACTATACAGTTGGATGGATGACATCAGAAGACATGAGCTGAACGGCAGAACGCCATTTCCTTATTCTTCCTTATTCACTTCAGTACATTTTATTGAAAATACACATTTAGCATAAGAAGTGACACTGAAGTCCTCTCACACATGAGGGGTCTTTGCCTCGGCGGCGTCTGGCACTGGATATGAATGACTATAAATAAGTGAATGATTGGAACTGGAGGCGACACGTTTGTCAGAATATTGTGTTCATATATGTTCATGTCCGTGTATAAAATACAGGAAATGTGCACGCATGTCATTTCATTAAGGCCGTAAACAAGCGCATAAACTAATACCGTAACAAAGATAGCTCATTGTTCCACATTGTTTGAAATGTGTGGTGTGTGTATAATACTTGATTGTCATGACTTACCTTTTCACTTTGTGTTGAAAAGAGGCAAGGCAGCCCATTATTGCTGGTTTCTTCGGGGCGCGGTACCAGCGAACGCTCATGTGGGTGGTTTTGGGGTTTGAACCCAGAATCGTTGGGCTGGGCATCACTGCATCCAATAGAGACATAGATAAATACTACAGACTAAAGGAGGATGTGTGGATCAATAGATCCAGACCCCATGGCACTGAAACTTTGGGAACATTCATGGTGGAAAAAATACATCCTCAACATTCACCATCCATTGACAGGATGATTGACAGATCGTCTTGTCCCGCCTCTGGGACTGGTTTCCTTTTGTCCCCAGTTTATATCAGGAGTCGACCCCACGCTAGCCAAGGTAGAGAGAGAGAGAGAGAGAGAGAGAGGGGCGTCTGAGTCGGTGGTGAGTCAAGAGGGAGCGACGCCAGCCGTGATTGACAGTGTTTGTCATGCCGTCGCCACGGCGACGTGAGAACACACAGCGAGGCGAGTGACGTGACCGGCCCGCCAATTTTTATTTATGAGCTCATTCCACAGTGAAAGGCTGAGAGACAGTCATCAGTCAATCTGTCAGCACACACACACACACACACACACACACACACACACGCCCTGCAGAGTGATTAGCGGTTAATAATTGTTGCTAACTAAATGGGGATGGAGAGCAGTCATGGACGGCCCTGAAATTTGACGTTGACATGCAGAAGTCGCGTGCGCTTGTATTCACTGTCATACCAGCAGCAGCGCGTGCAGCATCATTATGGGATGGATCTGCCGCCGCCGCCACTTAAACAAAGTCGCTATAATCACTTGATGGCGACCCATCTTGTGGACCGAGCGCACATGCGACACGGACACGGAAGCAAATCATCTAGCAATTGCATTTAGGCGTCCCCAGACGATGGGTGGGAGGCGAGATCTCCGATCGC
>JAOPHQ010001335.1:5000-22500 GCA_030340625.1 Merluccius polli | reverse complement strand
AAAAGTTGCGTTTAAAGTCTCCGCGACGTGGCCGCCCTCCCTAGACAAACAAACACACATCTAATATTTACCTGCAATGCACGCACGGCACACATTATATATATATATATATATATATATATATATATATATATATATATATATATATATATATATATATATATATATATATATATATATATAAGCTATATGCATGCATGAACGTGTCGCTCCTCGTGTCGTGAGGAGCTGTAGAATTTACAGCAGCAGCCACACCTCGCAGGGTTGCCATGGAAATGTGTTACATCCTCTTCACCATCACCAGGTGCACGACACATCCGTCCTTCATGCGCCCATTTTTTAATCAAATGAGCTTTCGTTTTATATTACTTGGTTATTCAATTAGGCCATGTCTTAATGCTTCTACAATTGGACTGTGGCAGCAATTAGCCAATTATTGTTATGCTATATTATCATTATTATTATTATTATTATTATTATTAGGCTATTATTATTATTATTATTATTAGGCCCTATTTTTCTTCTTCTTCTTTATTTTTTTTAATTATTTATTTATTATTATTATGTATATTATTATGTATATTATTATGTATATTATTTAATTTATTAGTTATTTATCAATGCAAGTCCGTGTGTTATTTAGTTGATCTCAACATGAAGTAGTTTTTAACTGCTTGGATCAGTGATGTTCCCCAACAGGAACCAAGATGGCCGCGGTGACTTCAGGCCCATATCTGACATGTTTCGCGGTTTCTGCTGTTGGTTTCCCAGACAGAGCCTCGCATGGAGTCCACATCTTCCACTTACAGCATGTAACACACACACACACACACACACACACACACACACACACACACACACACACACACACACACACACACACACAGCCTGCCAACATGATTGGCCTTGTTGATTTAATCACCCAATCAAAAACAACACTAACCCAACATTGATTAATGGGCCTACTCTTCCAAATTGCGCTGTAATTACATCTTCCATTAAACCACCGAGCTAACAGTCGCCTAATGGTGCGTCTCTGCGCGCACCTTGTTTGTCATTCATCTGCATTCTTCCACACGCAATGCGTGTGAACACGCGCACGTCGTGTACGAACATGAGCGCGCACATGTGTGTGTGTGTGTGTGTGTGTGTGTGTGACACGAGCGCGTATATTTGTTAGGCCGCGTATATTATTATTAATATTATTATTACTATTATTATTATTGTGTATAAAACGGGTCGCAGGCTACACAACGTCGTGTTAATTCAAGCAAATTAACGCAAATTAAGCAGCCGTTCCCGCGCCGACCTCTCGCCATCAACCCCCTAATCAACCAAATCAAGTTAATTGCTGAACATAAAAGCAATTAACATCAAAGCCTGTCACACACTCACACTCAGCGGCGCAGTTTTAAAGGAACACATGCTGCAAAAATAATAGTTTTTATTTTTTTTAAATAATAAATAATATACTTAAATCCAGTTAGTTATTTTGCATTGATTCCTCTGACAAAACACAGTTTTGACTTGATCTAAGTCATTGTTTTTTTGGAATTACCCAACAAATATGGCCTAGTTCAAAGTAAAATTATACTTCAGTACTTAATAGGCCTATATTATAGCCTACTCCATACTGTACTAATTACCAGATTTCTTACTTTGGATTTACACATTTTAATTATTTTATTTCATTACAGGCAATAAAGTACAAATGTGTCAGTTCAAATAAATACAATAATCTCAATGTGTCAAAATTTTAGGCCTACATTTATTCACAAAATGTAAACTAAATTTGTTTTAACAAGTGCCATTTCACAGGAAGTCAGTAATTCAGCTAGCTGTGTGTGTGTGTGTGTGTGTGTGTGCGTGTGTGCGTGCGTGCGTGCGTGCGTGCGTGTGTGTGTGTGTGTGTGTGTGTGTGTGTGTGTGTGTGTGTGTGTGTGTGTGTGTAAAAAACGCACTTCATTTGGTTTGAATTAGGCTGAAAGTGTTATTTAAATATTTTATTTAGGCTATTTGAAAATGTAATGTGTGTTCTTTGAATCACTTTCACCGATAACTGTGTTTGTTATAACTTATAATTGTATTTCAGAATTACATGAGCACATTTATTTGTGCATCTGACTAATAAAGTTGTCAAACTCAAAACTGTCTGCTCTGTTATTCAAGTGCTCTGATATTAAAGTTGTCTCTTTTAATACATTTGTTCTGGTGTGAATGGTGCTGTTTGTATTACAATTACTTCACCATGATTACTGGTATTATGATGACACTTCAGTTCAAACCAACCACTGATGGATGAGGTTCACCATGAGCACAACACGAAGAAGCGAAAATGAGCGGTTTGCATCTGATTGGTCAGTTCATAATCCGCGAACCGAGAGTTTAACGACGTTATTAATCCCGTTTTTAATCCGTCGCCCAAATGTAACCAGGAAACAGGCAGAAAAAAATTAAGAAGAATTCAAACGCTACGACGTTAAAAGAAATGCGTTTCCGCGAGCGCTTCGTACTCACCGCCTGCGTCACCGCGTTGTGTTGCGCCGGAAGTGCCGTTCGTTTCCAACGCAACGCTGCGCGCCGAAGCGGTTGCGTTGCGTCGCGTCGCGGGTGACGCATTGGATTTAAGTATTAAAAAAACCCGGAAGTATCAAAATATCCAATGTTGTGCTAGCCAGCTAGTCATTTTTTTGTATTGAATAATATGAGATTGTGAATTTAATCGCCTTTTTATTATTAAGTATATCTCACACATGATTGTGTATTTTATATAGAAAATATGATGTCCAATCACATCGTACAACAATGATATCAACGCTGATTTTGACATTTTACGCAACACGGGGTGTAAAATGTAATGGCCCAGGGGAAACGAAAGTCAGAGTGCTGTTTGCGTATTTGTTTGGGAAATAAAACATCGGGATGTTTTTGATGAGGTAAGTCTGCACCCTGTCCTCCGTCGCAGCAGCAGGTCATTTAGTCAACGTTTTAATGAGCTATATTTTCATTACACCACGGTCTTGGTGAATACTCTTGTGATTGGCTGGCGTTAAAACGGCGTATAATCACACGCGTATAATCACGTTCTGAATTCATCCGCTACCCCGACCCGTAACCATAGCAACATTTCATCTCTGCTCAAGTACCAGTGATGAGAGGGGTCGACTCTTTTGAGTGACTCGAGTTATATGTGTCAGTCACTAAAAACAGTCGGGGGTTTTTGGAGCCGCTCGAGTCACCGAGTCAGGAGACGGTGTTGGGCGAGCTGCTTGAGCTGAGCCACCAGTTCCTCGACCTTAAATGAAGCCCCCCCCCCCCCCCCCCCCCCCCAGAGAAATGTAGTAAGCTACGCTACGGTCAAACAGATAGGCAGGCAACACATGTTCAGTTCAGTTTTTTATTAAACAAGCTCAAGTTATGAAAACAAGTCGCAGGCCGCAGCCCAAGGTTCGGTAGGTAATGTCACATTTTGCTGTTTCACATCAGGTCTGTTTATTGGTGCTGGCTCCGCAGGCTTGAGCTTCAGAAAATGTAGCTTGTGTGGACGCTACCACTACCGCTACACTACTTGAACAGCGAAGAGCTTCAGAGCTTCGCTACTGGAAAGGTATTTGATTTTGGAAAACAGCGACGCTACCAACCGCCACGCTACTTAAAATTATAGTTAAACTAGCTACACTGTCAGTAGAGCAGCTGGAGTAGCCGCTAACTTCCAGTTTAGCTGTCCGCTAACTTGAATAGAGATATAATAATTGAATCGTGCGGCTCTTCTAGACTTTATATACGACTGCTATACCGCTTCATAGCAGTAGCTAGCTAGTGATGTTGTGGGGGAGCTATTTTGCTCCACTTCTGATGTAGGTCTGTTGATTGCATAACAAGAAGGATGCTGAGGGTACGAACTATAGAACTATAGCATATGTAATACTAATATATAGATACACCTTATCACACGTGTTTGTTTGTGTATGAGAGTGTGTGTGTGTGTGCTTGCATGTGTGCGTTTGTTTGTGTGTGTGTGTTTGTGAGTGTGTGTGTGTGTGTGTGTGTGTGTGTGTGTGTGTGTGTGTGTGTGTGTGTGTGTGTGTGTGTGTGTGTGTGTGTGTGTGTGTGTAAGGTACAGTAGGAGGGTATCTTGGGGGGGTGTGGATGTCAGGACTCGCGGAGGGGATTTCCTCCACTTCAGTATTCCTGCTCAGACTTTCTCCTTCAAACACATACCACTAATGGATAAATACAGGGGCCTTGACACCCCTTCCCATAATTACAACACAGCCTTCCGGATGGACAGATTTTCCATAGCTGTGTGGTTTATTTATCATGCTATTATTGTGAGAATGTGATGTCTTCAGTGTTCAGTTTCAATTGATCCAGTTGAATAAGTTTTAAAGTTAAGTTAGGTTACGTTTTAAAATCCCATATAAAGTAGGCTAACAACCACAGTCCACAACATTAAAATGGAGGAATTAACGAACGGATTTGACAAAATAAATGAATGGAAGCCATGATTACAGTGATTCATGCCCATAGCGCCCATCGACTCTAACTTTTATTTGACGTAATAAGGTTGAAGGTAATAAGTGATCCGCCCGTCTGCCCTGACAGCCAGGCTCCTAGCCTTATGAAAAGGAAGGTGATTGATGTGACAGAGTAACTACCTACTTAACAGCAAGCTACATTTCACGAGTTTTGCTGGGGGACATCACGCAGAACAAACAAAAACTAGGCCTACTCCTGTCTCTTATTTTTCAAATAGGCCTACCTAACGCACGACACAGAGGCGAGATACAAAAACCTGTGTTGTTTTTGTTTGGGTGCCCGTTAATCTGCCCTAAAATGCCTCTTATTTGGCCTCGTTAGGATCGGCCGTGTGTCCCCCACCCCGCCAACAAGTGCTGCGTGCCGGCTTGAAAAAAAACGACCCGACAAGATTTGTAGCTGAAATGGCGAAATTGCCGAGGCCCTCGGTGGTGCCGTGCCCAGACTCCGCGCGAGAGGTTTGATTTAAGGTCTCCATGACAGCTTAATGAGCAGTTGGCAAGAAGCCGCAGCTTTTATAGACCGGGAGAGCTTGTTCGCTCCGGCTGGCGGAGGAGGCCCCTGGACGCGGATCCAGGGTCAGTTTCACGGGTCCCGGGTTGGAGCGGGAGGCGGGGCGGGGACCGGTCCCAGGTCAGGGCCCCGGGCCAGTCTTCCTCGGGTGCTACCACCACCTGCACGGACAGCCCTGATTGGCTGGGAGTCACCGGAGGGAGAGGAGGGGGCAGGTGCCCAATAACAGGGTGCTGCCAGGCCAGAGGACTCCAGGGGAAATTGATTGTTATTTTTTTTATGAAACAGAAAGAGCTCTAATTAAGTGTAATGACTGTTGAGGAATTAAATACGTGGTATGCTTTAAATGTGCACAAGAATGATTGCGATAATTACAAAGAATTACTAAATGAAATAACAGACACTTAACCCATAGTGATACATACAATAAAATTAAATTAAATAAAAGATTAAGAAAGAACACAATGAGCTCAGTGCTCAACTTTGTCTGGTGCTTTTTTCATGAATGTGATTTTGTAATCACATTCATGTTCTTAACAGTGAACTAGCGGATAACAAATTAATTACCGTTTTCATTGTCAAAGTCATCAATTACCGATCAATGTCAAAGTTTGAATCTGACTACATCAACAAGCAATTTAATTAAACTATGTGTTTATATGTGTTTAACTTATATAACATAGTTGGTCTCTGAAATTTGATAATGTGCTACTAAAATTCAAGTTCAAAGTAAAATTCAATTCAGAAACTGAAGAATATCACAGAACCACATGCTCACAAGCACACACACACACACACACACACACGCAACGTCTCTTGTTTGCTCATGCAGGCGACTCAGAGCAATGTGGTCAGACTTGTTGCGCCAGTGAATGGTATAGACCAAATGGAAACACATATAAACACCAATTATAGGCATATTTAGAATACAAACAGCCGTTCACACATCACTACATAATGGCATGTCAGTTTTTAGTTGCCACAGCACTGGAAGCCATCACATGTCTGAGAAACAGCTGAGCTGGCAGCTTCTTGCTGTGTTGCCAATCATATCCAGACAGCCAGACACACAGACATAAAAACTATAGAAACACACATACACAAAACTACAGAAACACACACATGACAACTACTGAAACACAAACAACTACAGAAACACACATACAAACTACAGAAACACACATAAAAACTACAGAAACACACATACAAACTACAGAAACACATCAAAACTACAGAAACACACAAAAACTACAGAAACATACATACAAACTACAGAAACACATAAAAACTACAGAAACAAATATAAAAACTACAGAAACACACAAAACTACAGAAACACATCAAAACTACAGAAACAAATATAAAAACTACAAGAACACGTTAATATGGAAGCCGAGAAGTTATAGTCGAGGTATAATATTTGTAGGCTACATCCACACTAATACGTTTTCGTCTTAAAACGCATAACCTTTGCTATGTTTACGCCTATTGTACACACCACTCCGGTGTTTTGGACCCCCTAAAGCGGAGATTATTGAAAACACTGCTGACCCCGTTTCATGTTGAATACTCTGGGGTTGCGTTTCAGTCTGGACAGGCGGATACAGAGATTTTAGAGACCGATGACGCAGACACCACATTCGCTTCCTGATTGGGTCTTACCTATCATGTGACCCTTTCCGGAAGAAAACAAACCTACGCGTTAAAATCCCGGTGAATGGGGTGTTTTTCATTTTCTTTCACTTCAAATGTATTTCGACCAATCATGTTGCTGGGGGGCGGGGATCTGTAGATGTGTGTTCCATGGAATGGGTCTCTACTGGAAACAACCTGACTGGTTGACGATTCATCTTGGGAACAGAAGAGGACTGATAACCAAAAAGATAGCATCGTCTTCCCATTGTTGGTATCCGTCTTTGGCCAACAGCAAACACAAACTTGGCCTGGGCCATCTGGTGCAGCGGCTGCTTCCCAGGAGGCCCCTGGTGGAGCAGGATGTCGTGTTGCACCACCAGGCCAATGTGCCCCAGGTCAGTTGGCCCAGTGCAGAAAACGTCTGCATTTAACTGGAGCAACTAAACCGGTCCTTGACGATTCCCGGCAGGCAGGCCAACAGCACTCTCTGTGTACAGGGTCTGGAGATGGTCACCGAGGCAGAGTCGTCAGTCGTTTTCAGGAAAACAGTAGCGGACGCCTCCGCCTCGACCACCGTGACCAACATGGCCTCCATGTTATCCACTGTGTTGCAGGGCACCAACCACATGGTTACCGTTTTTATTGGCAATCTGGACACAGAGGTCGACCTCCCCGAGGGCGGCTACAGTTCCTGGCCCTTGCAAAACCTCCACTGCAGAGAGTTAACGCTCCTCCCTGCCCCCAGAGTCAAGTACAGCAATAACTTCTGTCAGTGTGTGCAACGCTTCAGGGTTGGTATCCTCCCTCTTCGTCCGCCGTCCTATTCGTCACCGTCGTCCACATAGTAGCCGCGTCTACGTAAACAAGGTCGTGTTTGGTCTTGCCCACTATCCTGGTAAAAAGCATGCTCATACCTCACCTTTAAGGAGTCTAACGTAAGTTGACCGGTGATGGCTCCCATTCACGGCGGCTCACATGCGATGCGTATGGTCAGGGTTAACGGGACTACTTGCCAAATTAAAGCGTTGGTGCTGGGCTATGTATTGTACCATCATTACAAACCTGACTGGTGCGATTTTTGGTAAAAATGGGTTATGACTCCTTCTAACCTCAGTAAATCCAGTGTTAAATGGGTCAGAACAGGGGTGTCAAACTCATTTTGGTTCATGGGCCACAAACAGCTCCATTTGATCTCAAGTGGGCCAGACCAATTTATTTTAGTGTCAAGAAGTACAAGTACATTTTGAAAACATGTTTTTCCACATTCAATCAGTCGACTGTCATTACATGTTCATTAAAATTTACAAATCACAGTGGATCTACTTAGTCACATGTATTTTGTATATATATAGTATTTTAAGTCATTATGATTTGACAACTTGTCGAGAACTAGAAATCATTTTAATTTTCCATACATTTCCTCTCCTGGGTCGTTATAATAATTATAATAATTCATTGCATTTATATAGGTGTCAAGATACACAAAGTGCTTTACATAGTGAGTATGTGTGTGGGTGTTATGACACCTAATCCATAATAATGCTGGCATCACCAGACATTCTGGAAAATAACTAACTGGAGTATACAGTATAAATTAAGCCTAATAAAGCACAATATTGACACTGGTAATTAAAGAATGAAATGTACACCAATGTTTTAGCATTTATTACTCCTTTAATCCTGTATTAGTTTTGACCCTAACCATAATCCCCTATCCCTAAACTTAACCACAAACCTAAACCCTAATCCTTTATTTTGACAAAAACTCAAATTGTGTGTTAAAAGTCTTGACACACCTCTAGCCTCGCCATTTGACAGCTATGTAATTAAACATTAATTTGCAAGCATCCCATTCCACCCATGTTCAGACGATACAGTCATCTGGATTTCTAAACAGTCAGCAGTTAAAACTGCTTTACTGAGTGAGGCAACTTTGTCTACAAGTGGGCGGCGACCAAGTGGACAGCAGCGCAACGTGATTGGACCGCTCCCTGACTGGCATGTCGCCCGGCCGCTGAGACAAGCGGTGAAGCGGTTGCTTTCTGGTTGCCCTGTGGCGGTTGAGGATGATGTCAGCTTGTTCTGGTAGAGTTGCAAATATGAAGTTTCTCAGTCATTAACTTCCTGTCAGGGAGCAAGTCAGCACAGATGTCCTTTACCAGCCAGGCTAATTATCGGTATAGATGCCGCAGGCATCGGCTGTCTGACGACTATAGTCTGTTTCTCCTGCTCACTGTTTGGTCTTTGAAGAGGTACAGTTAAAAGAGACACCAGAGGCCTCAATTTAAGTTTTTTCTTTTTATTCAAGGAAATTGTCGGGAAACCAAGGGGTGGGTGGCTGCTTAGTTTCCCAGAAGTTGGATCAGAGAAAAGTTTATTGTCTGTTATCGATTCGTGTCATTAATGATCAGGTGTGCCTATGAGGGGAGGGTGGGAACGAGTCACAATTACTCTTATTATTACATTTAAGTAATAAATGTGTCATTCTGTGTCAAAACTGTAGGTAGGTTGTTGGTCTCTATTTTTGGTTCTGCATCAGTGATTCATAATCATCAGTGAGCATAGTCTGTCAAAAAGTTGCTAAAAGTTACTGATTGAGGGGGACATCTGGTGATCTTTTAATGTGAAGATGATGATGATGATGATGATGATGATGATGATGATGATGATGATGATGTATCGTACAAATGAACATAAATCTGAATCTCCTCTACTAGTCATAAATTAACGTAAAAAGGTAGCAGAAAAGACAAAGTGGGCCGTACATCGCCTTGTATGTATGTGCATGTAACCTACGACGGCTATTCGACACAGAGGTATAATTTAGCCTTATGTATGTTCACCGGTTATTATACTTCATTGAATGTAATGCAGAGAGATTCTTTGGTAACAACATATTACTTCAGAAGTAATAACTCAGGGGCCCTTCTAGGACCCATTTAATTAACTTTCCAGCCTCTTCCGTTAGCACTTAATTCACAATGAGCGCTAATTGCAGCTTATGCAGACGAGACTGTGTTTTATTATGGGTTTTATTGTAGGGTCGACCGCCAATGAAGCCACGGCTGTGGGGGAAAAATACAAGTCAACACACAAATGTCATGATGCTCAATATCTAGAAATATAATTACATGAATCAAACATTTCAAACAGCATGTTTTAAGTTGACAAAACACAATGTTTTGAGGAGTCACATTTGTCCGGACTGGCTAATCATTGTAGTTTATTAGAGTTTTTGCTTGGGTAATTTAGAAAAATGTCATATTTTTGTGTGTTTTTTGTTTGTATTTGAGTTGAATGTTGAATTTGTGGAAGGAGATGCAGGCACAGCTCCATTGTAAAGTACCACAAAACATTGTGTCGCTACATGACAAGTGAATCCTTTCACAAGGATGAAAACAACGATTAATCAAGATAAGACAGATGAACACTTGGCCCAACATAGCTGGCATCCCACGTCTCGTCACCACTAATTAAATCTCTTTAAACTGGAGGATTTTTATATTCAAACGAGCTCCTTCCTCGTTAGTGTACCTGCGCCTAATTAAAACTAGGATCCTGCAAATTTCTACATCCGTAGACAAAGATTTCTGTTACCAAATATTGAGCAAGGTAGCACTGTGCTAATTAATGTTAGAATCAAGAGGGGGGGTGGGGAGGATGAAGGAAGAGCGCATGGAAGTTAATTTGCATAAACCTGTGTGTCGGGGGAGAAAACAACACACAAAGTAGGAGGCGAAGAAGACAAGCAAAGAACGCACAATAAACGCACCTGTACCTGGGAGTATCCAGCCTCACTTAGCAGGCGGCGGGTGGTTCCTGGAATGGCGTGTGTGTTGTGTTTCCTCGTGGCCTGAAGCCATTGTAACACTGCAGCACTAGTCGCTTTAGCGTGGCAGGGAGGACCACAGGAGGGAAATTGAGGGGGAAAGTGCAACTCGTTATATTTCATAAGTACGATTCTATTCTGAGGCGACCGTGGAAATGAAAGTGTTACATTAGAAAAAAGAAAACCTGCAGATTGCATGGAAAAATATGCACTTTTTTTGCACCGGAATGAATGTGCAAATAACGTTTTATTTAATTTATGCTGGCTGGGGTGCTAATCACATTCAAGACAAAGAAGATTAATACTACAACAATTAACAAGTTGAGATGAACGCAATCACACAATTTATCTGAGGTTCTGGTATTTTACTTATATTTAACCAATTACTAAAATGGTATCTAAGGAATAGCAATTAGCTAACCAATTGGGGCCAAAAGGAAAGGCAATCGTTTGCCAGAATCCAAAAAGAATTGAAGTGTTATCGCTACTGCAACAAGAATTAGCTTTTTTATGTTCATAAACACAAGATGTGAACTCTAAGGATAATAATATACAGAGCACAATAGAAGAGCATAGAACAGACTAGAATAACTGGTAAAGGATTTGAGGTCAAGGATTTGAGGTTGGCCCAGCCAGGGAAACAAGCGACTCCACACCCATATGTAAAGAAGCTCTGGCCTGCAAACAGGTGGGACACTGGGAAGTCATTTTACAAGCTAATGCAATGAACAATGTCCAAATTATGTCACACTTTTAAAGTGATATCACTTCGGAAAGCTTTTTTACAGGCAATATTCGATGCTCGTTTCTAGTTGGGATTTGTGGTTTTTCCTTTCACCAACATCACAACCAATAACAAACACTCTCTCTTTAACTGGATGAAGCGTAACTTTACATCACAGCCGTTATTATCTTCATAGATGTTTGTAATATCGTCTCGTTTTGCGTCTCGCTCGGCCCCTGCATGATGCATAAGCCGTCATTAGTTAGCCAGCAGAGCTCATTTGTTTAAAAGGTACAAGCAGGTTAGGAGGAGGCCTCATCCCCCGGCACTGTCCTTTCAAACAGTGAAACTGAGCCCTTTGTCCGCCACTCCACCCCCCATCTGGGCTTGTTTAGCTGCAGCCATGCATGTTTAAAGCATGGGAGGGGGGGGGGGGGGGGGAGGAGTATCCCACATCCTGCAAATTAGCAGGTTCATTTCCCTTGCAGAGTTTGAACAGTGGCTCTTAGGGGCCGATCGCCCCGGCCCAGATACAAGGGGCCACAGTCACAGTGGTTGGCCAAAGATGGCCGCCTCTGATTCAAAGCGCTCCAGCCGGGGATATTAAAAGCAGGGATTACCCAAATGCTCCCTGCGCGGTCCGTTTAGTTCCACCAACCCGCAGCCACGGCAACCTGCAGCCTCGGCAACCTGCAGCCCCGGCAACCTGCAGCCTCGGCAACCTGCAGCCTCGGCAACCTGCAGCCTCAGCAACAGTGGAGCTGTTCTTGTGGCGCGCTCATCGTGGCTCCGTCACTGGCGCTGTCTTTTTCCCGCGCGCTTCCACCTGGTTTTCACTCACGTTGCTGCTGGTTTGTCGGTGGCGCTGTTATGGGGTGTGATAGCTGACAATACTTTTACATTTCGGCAGTTATTATTTTATTTTTTAATATTATTTTGGCAGTTTATTTATTGTCATCTTGTTGAAAACAGGTAGGTTGGCTATGATCAGCTATGCTAAACCCTTGGCTACCTTGTTTACTGTGTTGTTGTCTTGTTCTTCTGTTGTCATTCATCAATTTTTAATGTATACTTTTTTTATGAATCCAGTTTAAATGCAGTCCAGTTTATGCGCTTGCGTGTACTGCTGAAGTTAATCGAAAACAAGGTGTATGCATGTGATTGATTGATGTCACTTGAATGTCTTCTGTAGGCCTATCCAATTTTATTAAGCCTACTAAAGAATGTGATGAAATGAAATGTGAGAAAGACAGGCGATGTACATGAGACGACGTGAGTCTGAGGCGTGTTTTAAGGCGACGTAAAGTAGTAGCTGACGAATTTCTGAAACACGCCGGCGCCCCTTCGCTGCCGGTAGACATTCCTTCCCTGCTTCCCCTCGCTGCTTTATGTAAATCACGGGCGTCCGGTGAGACTCGCCGCCTCTGGAAACTCCCGAAAAACGTTTAAACTAACTGTTTGTCGATCTAAAATGAAGACAGATTCAGCAACTGCATATTTAGCTGTTAAAGGAGATCGTTGCTGACGCGGCCGCCATGTTGGTCCGGTTTGAAATCCGAAAGCAGACCACCACTGAAAGCGTTCATCCTCACAAAGTGTTTGCACAAAGTGTTCCTGCAGGAACACTGTTGCCAAACACACACACACACACACACGCATGACACAACTATACTACATGTTGTGTATTACAGTCGTGTGTCAGTTGTGTAGTATACAGTACACTCATAATGTATGTTGTGTAGTATGCGGTACACTCATGAAGTATGTTGTGTAGTATGCAGTACACTCATGAAGTATGTTGTGTAGTAAACAATACACATAAAGTATGTTGTGTAGTATAACATTACACTCATCATGAAGTATGTTGTGTAGTATAACAGTACACTCATGAAGTGTGTTGTGTAGTATGCAGTACACTCATGAAGTATGTTGTGTAGTATGCAGTACATTCATGAAGTATGTTGTGTAGTATAACAGTACACTCATCATGAAGCATGTTGTGTAGTATACAATACACATAAAGTATGTTGTGTAGTATAACAGTACACTCATCATGAAGTGTGTTGTGTAGTATAACAGTACACTCATGAAGTATGTTGTGTACTGCAGTGTCGTCATACAAGCAGCCTCAGCGGCGTCAGCAACGCACACATCAAGACGAAGTCCCAGAGCAAATAAAGTGATCCTGATTCACCTCCCTGCGGAGCACCTGGCTGCTGACACAGTGCTGCTAATTATATTGCACCGTCTGTGGCACTTTCTTCTGAGCGCGTGTTTGATCCCCTGCTGTGGGCGCGTCCTGCCTCAGTACATGACATGAGATTTTCCTTGTGGTGTATTTCATTACAAAACATCCAAGTCCTTCCATATCCTCTCTCTGTTCGCTTACAAGACAACAAATTCGCAATAAATCACCGACCTCCGAGGTCGTCATTTTTTGAACAGGTAGATAACTTGAGCCACACACACACTGTCAAAGCAGTGTGCGCCAGAGTGTGGGGTTACTAATTATGGGTTAGCCTTTTGCCTAGAGGTGGAGAGGCTGTGCAAACAACTGGTCGGTTTGCATCCCTGACGGTGTTTATGGGGAAATTAATGCAAATGAACGGCTCTTAGCTCCAGTCACTACAAATAGGAAGTCAGCTACAGCAGCTTGAGTTTCTTTATTTACTTGAACTAGGATACGAGGTTACACAAGCTCTGTGATTGATGGATGATGATATGATGATATAGTACAATATTATATGTCATGCAATGGCATATGTTATGATGTGATGTACTATGATATGGTATTTTGGGATAATTATTATATTACGTTATTTTATATTCTAATAGATTATATTGGAGGTAAAACACAAATGAAGCTTTACTACGATGCAAAGGAAAGGGGATTGTATAGTCAAATGATACTTCAGCTAATATACAAAACCCTGACTATGGTAATAGTCCTCCCTATAATAATAATAACAATTAAAGCTGCAAGCTGCGTTTATCGCGGGCCAAGCCTAATGCAGACCATTACGGCCATCTTTGTTTTTATAGGGTTGATAAAGATGGAATAACCTCAGCTTCGGTCCGGTGATAAGCATACAAAGTTTCATGACCGTAAGTGAAAGCGGTCAGGAATTACACTTGTTAATATAACCGTTGATATAAGCGATTATTATGTATAAACGCCTTTTTAAACCACGCCCTTTCCGTTTTCATTGGCTCCTTAGTGCCTTTGTTTTTTTACTGTGCAGACTTTGTTCATAATCCAATGAAACATATTGGTCTGCAGATGGTTTGTACCAAAGTACCTTCTCACCTTCTTCAGCCACCCTCCACCATTGTGGAAAGTTTCATAAAAAGCGCTCTGTGCTTGGCCCCCTAATAACGTCCTTCCCTATGGTTATACACAATGCATCACAGGGTTAGTCTTCAGAAACCTGCACGCCACACACTCCTGGGTACTATAACACTACCGCAGCAAGACTCATGCTTTTAAATGGCTTTAAATGGTATTGAAGCTGAAAAAGGCCTTCTACTCAATTCAAGGTCTGTGTTTCCCAAGATAATGCAAAACATTTATTTTAATGGGACTCTGCTTGTAAAGAAAGCCCTGAACTCGCCCCATGGGGTCGAGAGTCGCCTTGCTCTGATGTAAATCTCAACCAGCAGCCCTGGACCAAGAGGGCTAATAAGGCCATATGTGTTTTACATAAGAGCGATGAGCCAGCACACTGCTTTGGATGCTGCTCCTATCTCCGTCTGTCTCTGGCACCCCTGGGATCCTACACAGGGAATTGGACTTCAGCTGATGTCCTCAAACTAATTATGGAGTTGGGCTGGTCCTGCGCCAGGCAGCAGAACAGTTGAGGTGAGAAAATAAGCCGACGTTTAGTAACAATGCAGCTCTTTCATATTTATTTTCTTTCATATCATAGAGATATAGGTTTGTATTATGGGATAGATTGATCTTGACCGCCACAATACCTGATGTGTGTAAACCTATTTCAAATGTGTATCGTTCGTACAAAGCATGACCCGACACCGTGTTCAGTGGTTTTACTGAGATATAAAATTCAAGTATTATTGTTTCAAAGTATGATTTACTTTGTAACGCATTGCTGCTGAATATGAAACCATTCAATTTGATGAATATAGATGTAGTTATTGAATATTATATTATATTTTAGGATCTTCACTGTATATAGACCACCACTGTATCATCATCATCATCATCATCATCATCATCATCATCATGTCGAGGCCATTGGTGAAAAACTGTTTTTTTTCCCATCGTTTTTTCTTTTAAACACACGATGGAAAATGATATGGTTACTAATATTCCTTCATAGTAACTCCTCCTAAACATTTATTTTACTAAGAAATAGGGAATGGAAGTACCTTTGCAAAAAAAGGTAATAGAGTAAATAGAGCGAGGAAATGCAGTTTTGGTAATTTCTGTGGTTGAAGCCTAACAGTCGATGCCATCGCACCGCTCCACACGCAGACTTCAGGCAAAATAAACAGTGTTGACTTTTGATGTGGTTTCAGGCAATTATTTTACGTCCCTATGGGTTTTCTCATTAGTCTGGCGAGGCAGAAGAAGCTGGGCAGAAAATGGATGCCGCTCCTCGATGGCGGTTGGTATGTTGGACAGTATAATAACATTTAATATAATATGATATGAGAGCAAACAGGCAGATGAACCATTTAGAATAAGCTTTGCGCTATAGCTGCCTTAGATCACCTAGTAATATTTTATTGTCACCTTAATGTTGCAATGATTTTCTTATCAAGGTTTGTTGACCTACTCTTTCAAAATAAAAGCCAGAACGTGTATTTGGCTCTAATCCAAACGTGGCTTAGAGTGAATTCAGATAAAAGACATTAAGGAAAGGTTAGAAGGATGCCTACTGGCAGGCGGCAGACGTTGGGGTTCGAACCCAGAACCTTTCCACTTGGAAGTCACCCTAATCATAGACTATCCTACCCACCCAGAACCAGAATCAAAAACCCTCTTTACAGTGACACACTTTGGATGGTGTCACATGACGCAAACATGGGTCGTGATTTACATTCCCTGGACTGTGAATCCCTCAAGTCTCTTCACATTACTTACTATATCAACAAACGAGCACAGTGCATATATTTGCTCACATGTGACAAATGGAAGTAGGAGTTAAGACGGGAAATATGTAACAAAATGCCTGGACTGCTATAAAAAAAACAACAACAACCCACATTGGAAAGTGCCAATGCGAGACGGTGGGTGTGAGTTTAAAGTGCTCTATCGAAAAGTTGTAATCGTAAGCATATGCACCACAATCTGTTCTGTTATTTACTGGTGTGCTAATCAGCACGCACAGCAACAATCCCTCCATCGCTCCTCTCTCCCTGGCTCTCTGTCTCCTGTCTCCTCTCTCCTCTCTCCTGTCTCCTCTCCTCTCTCTCCTCTCTCCTTGCTCTCTTTTCTGTTTCTTCTCCCTCTCTCCTTTCTTCTCGCTCGCCCCCATCTCTCTCTCTCTCCCCCCCCCCCCCCCCTCTTTTTTTCTCTCTCCATCTCTCTCTCTCTTCCTCCATCTCTCACTCTCTCTCTCTCCCCCCCCCCTCTTTTTTTCTCTCTCCATCTCTCTCTCTTCCTCCATCTCTCACTACCTCTCTCTCTCTCTCTTTTCTGTTCCTTCTCGCTCTCCCCCATCTCTCTCTCTCTCTCCCCCCCCCCCCCCCCCCCCCCTCTTTTTTTCTCTCTTCCTCCATCTCTCACTATCTCTCTCTTTCTCTTTTTCCCTCTCTCTCTCCCTCTCTCTCCCTCTTTCTCGCTCTCTCTCTCTCTCTCTCTCCGTCTTGTGACTGAAAGGATTTCACAAGTAATATTTCAAAGGATAATCTCACTCCATGACTCTAATTAACGCATCATTAAAGGCATAATTCAGATAATTATAATTTCTCACTTTTTAAATGAGAGACGTGAAGCGAGGATGAAGGGTGTCTGAGGAGCCAATTTAGCTAAGGAAAACAGATTCGGAAGAAGCCCAGATATATGAGAGGGTGGGCGGCGAACACGCACCGCTCTGCTGCTGCTCAGTTCTCAAAAATCTATATTTATATTTTATATATATATATTAAAAAAATAATAATAATAATATATATATATATATATATATATATATATATATATAAATATAATGGCCGCTATCAAAATGTGTTTATAGCCGTGTTTGGAACAACCAGACCCCAGACAGGATTCGCAGGTTGGGCACCATAACAGCGGA
>JAOPHQ010001334.1:0-30850 GCA_030340625.1 Merluccius polli | reverse complement strand
AGCGCCAACTCCACTTATTTGTAACCCTCTGGGAACGTTCGTCTATACATAGCAACGTAATCTGTGGTGTAATCTGGGACACTACGCCCCCCCCCACGCCCTCCTCCCCCCCCCCTCCCACGCCCTCCTCCCCCCCCCCCCCCCCCCCCCCCCCCCCCCCGCCCCGAACGGTCGCTTTAGGTGATGATAAGTCATCAGGCACCAGCATGGTGTCCCGTCGTTCAGCAGATAGGGAACACACACACACTCACACACACACATAAACGCACACAAGGGACATGGAGAGAGAGAGATGGAGAGAGAGAGAGAGAGAGAGAGAGAGAGAGAGAGAGAGAGAGAGAGAGAGGGGAGAAGGAGCAACAATAAGGGAGGAATGGTCTTCAGGACCTCAGCCTGCTTATCTTCTTCAACACAGTGAGACAGTGAGTTTCACTTGACCACAGACCTGACTCGCACATGTGGAGAGACAGGTACAAAAAGGCCGCCTGTCAGACATTTCCCTTTTCATCTCTTCTCGTGTTTGCGTCTCCTTTGTCTCCATCATGAAAAATGTCCCAGCCGCCCGTCCCAGTTATTAACGTCGAGGAGGTGGCACGGGTTCAAGCTATGTGGCCCAGTTCTGGAAGGTACAGTATGTACTGAAAATACTGAGCTCATGCCAGGACACGCTCCACAGGCCTCTCTGGTTCTCACGCATGCTCTGTCGGTGTCTCTCTCTCTCTCTCTCTCTCCCCCTCCCTCCCCTCCTCTCTCTCTCTCTCTCTCTCTCTCTCCCCCTCCCTCCCTCTCTCTCTCTGTCTCTCCCTCCCTCTCTCCCCCTCCCTCCCTCCCTCTCTCCCCCTCCCTCCCTCCCTCTCTCTCTTTCTCTCTCTCTGTCTCTCTCCCCCTCCCTCCCTCCCTCCCTCCCTCTCTCTCTTTCTCTTTCTCTCTCTCTCTGTCTCTGTCTCTCTCCCTCTCTCTCTGTCTCTCTGTCTCTCTGTCTCTCTGTCTCTCTCTCTCCCTCTCTCTCTCTCTCTCTCTCCTCTCTCTCTCCCTCTCTCTCTCTCTCTCTCTCTCTCTCTCTCTCTCTCTCTCTCTCTTCTTTCTCTCTCTCTCTCTCTCTCTCTCTCTCTCTCTCTCTCTCTCTCTCTCACAGTTACACACACACACACACACACACAGGGCCACATCTGTGACGGATTTACATCTCACACATCTGTCCATCTCATCGGGTATAAAGCAATGTAAGAATTGCGTCCACAAGATGTGCGGTTGTTCCACATACAATTAAGCACAACCAAATTCAACCAATCAGGACCGAGCACCGGGAAAACCCTGAAATCGATTTTCCATCCCATCTACATTCGGTTATGGACGCTTTTAACCCGACGCAAACTTACGAAGCGAGGTCAACGGAGTAAGCGGGGTAACGCATCAACGCAACGAATCGTCGATGATCCTCGCGTTGCTCAAGGGCCCGCCGGGTTGCCACTGGCTGACTGTACACGGTGTGCTGCTTCTGCCGCCGCCGCCGCTGCCAAGAGACCCGGCGTCCCAGCCAAGACCTCTTGGCTGGGACATTTTAATAAGAAATCAAACAACATAAAGGAAATCCCAGGCGGGCCGTCGTCACGCAACTTCACGAGCCCGCGGCGCATTTCTACCCTCTCCTGCCAAGTGACATAATTGCAGCAGAGTACACAGAACGCCGCGGGCCGCACAACAACAATGTTCGTTGAGTATCGCCGCCATCATCATCATCATCATCATCATCATCATCATCATCGTCATCATCATCATCATAGCCAACTTTTTTTTAATCTTGATACGGCGTTCGCGAATACACCTCAGTCCTCTTTTAGAGCAAGTGTCAGGGTGTGTGTGTGTGTGTGTGTGTGTGTGTGTTTGTCCAGTGTGTTAAAGTAAAAGCGTGTCCTGTCAAGTGTCCCTGACTCATTCATTCATTTTGGGACGGACGGCAGCATCTGTAATCTGGCTTTCCCGATCGTCTCGGGCTAGTGAAAGCTGCCAGATGTCAGCAAGCGCCGCGCCTCACCCCCCCCCCCCCCCCCCCCCCCCCCCCCCCCCCACACGCCTCACCCCCACACGCCATCTGATCCCAGCGAACTCTGGACTAAATTAACCTGGAGCCCGGTTTGTTTTTTTCCCTATCTTCAGTTCCCGCACTCGAGGACATCCACATTTGGGATGGTGAACACGTCCCGGCAAACGCTCCCTAAACGCTGCAGGCAGAAACCAGAACCTTTCAGAACCGCTCTGGAGCTTCGAGCGCAGGGGACAGAGTGTACTTCCTTAAAACGCTTTCTGAGGACTTTGTGACTCTTCTTACTTCACATTTCGAAAAAAAAAACAACATCCAAAGAAAAGTATGGACGTTGGCACTTACCAACTTTGAGAAAAAGGGACAGGGACAAAGAGTCTTCAAATTTCGGCAATTTGTTTCAGCCATCGAACAAAGCATGCTAACCTTTCGGCCTTCCTCAGAGCATGAATGAGGCAGCGGTTTCTCATGCTTTGAAGCATTAGCATGCTTTGTTTGAATGAATGAATGAATGAATGAATGAATGAATGAATTGGTGACATTGGTCCCTGACTCGGTCCCGGTCCTTCTTCCCAAGGCCGGTGTGTGCCACCATACATCTTTGGATGTGGTTTTTTGAAGTCTCCCCTGCTGCACTATACTGGCTGCACCGTATGGCCATCGTTTGTGTGTCATTTCCTGTGTGTGTGTGTGTGCAATTTCCTGTGTGTGTGTGTGTGTGTGTGTGTGTGTGTTCGCCCGCATGTGTGCGCATTACCTGCTCTTACGGGACTGCCGTGCATGCAGTTCGGCGACGCCATGGTGCACGTGTGCGTGGCGGTGATGGTGGCGGCGTGGTTGCTGAGGTCCATCACTGGGGGCGACGGCGTGGCAGCCGGCGTCGTCGGGGACATCTGGATCTGCTGGTGCTGCGGGGCCTGTGATTGGTGCTGGTCATCGTGGTGTTGGTGGTGGTGGTGGTGGTGGTGTTGGTGTTGGTGGTGGTGGGCGGGGCTGGAGGGGATGCCATTCTCCGACAGGAACTCCTCCAGGTCCATGTACTCCAGCTGGAAGTTGTCCCCGTCGTACGGCAGCGTCTTGTCCCACAGCGTGGGCCCCAGGAAGGCCGACTGGGGGACGTTCCTCTCCTCCTCCTCCTCCAGGGCCTTCTCCTTCTCCTGCTCCTTGCTGTACACTGGAGGCACAGTGATGGATGGGGTTAAGATAAGTGTAGGATAGGGTTAAGATAAGGATGGATAGGGTTAAGATCAGGATGAATATGCACTGTAAAAACAAATCGTTATTTTAAAGTAAATTACCCTAAGTTTTTACAGTAGTTTTCCCGTTTTTTAAAAATAGTATAAAAAACAGTAATATTACAGACATTATCTGTAAATTAACAACCCGCCTGTTATTTTGTGTTATGCCAATAATGACAAACTACAGTTATTTCCCATTTTTTTTACAGGAAAATTACTATAATAATTATACTGTATCTTTCCTGTTTTCTTAAATTACGTGCAAATGTATGTAAAATTACAATAATTGCCTGTTATTATGTTTTGCTCGTTATATAAAGGTTTATCTCCATACTGACAACTTAAGGTTTTTTTCTGCAATTTTAAGGTAAATCTCATTAGTTATATGTTTTTACATTGAAGGGAGAGAGGGAGAGACAGACAGAGGGACAGACCGACAGAGACAGACAGACAGAGATGGAGAGACAGAGAGACATCAAAGCTCTGTGGAGTAAGAAAGCAGTGCAGCAGAAACTTTTTTCTTCATGTGGTTTAGTGTGGACTTGAACTCCTCTCCAACCCGAAGGGGGACAACGTGAGATGCATGCACAATACAGACAATCAGCGTCTGCTAGGAAGCACCAATCCTAACAGGCAGCATGCCAAAATGACGGGGAGAAACTCAGCTAAAACCTTTACCCAAGCAATTATATGGGCATGTAACAAAAACACGAAAACAGTACATGTCCACTTTAGTGCTTCTGCTAATTTCACCACTTCAACCAAACCACACAAACGAGGCGTCAAGTGAAAGCAGAGACTCCGCTGATTACAAAGATATGCGTCTCATCAATGAGCGATGAAATACTTTGGTGGTAAGTTGAACTGATTCTTCTGTTCATTTCAAATTTATAATAAATCTGCTCCAGTTGGAGTCAAACTTCATTTCTGAATGTATTCTTATTTGAATGGGAGAATGTATAGAGAGTGAGAGAGAGAGAACAGTTTTGGATGGAATGAATAACCATAGTGATAAATTAGTGAAATATGATTCGTTTTCCAGTCTGGTACCTGAAAAGGGTCAAATGGCACATATGGTGCCAAAATGTGCCCAAATGACACGTGGTGTATCCGCCTGGACATACCTGTGTTAAAACTTCTGTAAAACTGCTCAGGTTCACTTTTATAGCATCTATTTTTGCACAGATATTCATGACATATTACTTTACTAATTCCTCAAAGAGTTTGGCTACTATCCTATGTTTTAAAGATGTTTTTCACTCTTAAGTAATGTGGTTTTTAGGCGAAAGTAAAAAATTAATTTTTTCTTCAGTGTTCCAAGTGATTTTACTTTGACATGGTAACACATATCTTGATTCTGACACTTCTGTAGTAATCTCACATCTTAGCTTTCTTTGAGACCACCATTATACACCCAGCCCTTGTAGTTGTGAACATTTTCAAAGTAAAGTAAACAACAATTTACTTTGGGTAGGTCATTTCGGACAGGAAGCAGAGAAAATAGGCTTAGTGATGAAGAGGTGTTCACAAAAGGCAACATTCAGTATAACACAAATGACAGTGGTGCAACAAACACTGTTTATTTTTAGAGTTGGCAGAAAAGGCACATCACAAAATATAGCCTTGGTGTTAACACTCCTGGACCAACCAGGAAAAAAAATAAAGAACCAACAAATAGAAATAGCTGTGTGCTGTTCACACTCTTGGCTAAACTGGGGGACATCAAGGAGCATCAATAAACAAAACAGCTCTCATGGAAACATCCCTAAAAAGGTGGGTTGCAGGAAGACCTTTGTTCTAAACCCGTTCAGACATCATATCTGTATGGAAAGAGAAGAAAGAAATGTGATTTTGATTAAATCACCATTTTAAAATTGTTGTTATTGTTAACATAATAATGCAAGTAAGCAAGCAAACTTTTAATTCTCAATATTTAAATGGAATCAAATTGGGTAACACTTTACAATAAGGTACGCAAAACATGGGTAGTTACTGAGGAACGAATGAGTAACGAATGATGAACGACCAGGGCCCTAACTGGGGCCCTAACGGGGCCCTAAGTGACAGTTACTCAGTAACTACTGAGGAGTTACTGGTAAACAGACTAGGGGACTACTGTATTCGTTACTGAGTAACGAATGATGAACAACCAGGGCCCTAACTGGGGCCCTAACAGGGCCCTAAGTGACAGTTACTCAGTAACTACTGAGGAATTACTGGTAAACAGACTAGGGGACTACTGTATTAGTTACTGAGTAACTGTCACTTAGGGCCCTGTTAGGGTTCCAGTTAGGGCCCTGGTTGTTCATCATTCGTTACTCAGTAACGAATACAGTAGTCCCCTAGTCTGTTTACCAGTAATTCCTCAGTTACTGAGTAACTGTCACTTAGGACCCCGTTAGGGCCCCAGTTATGGCCCCAGTTAGGGCCCTGGTTGTTCATCATTCGTTACTCAGTAACAAATACAGTAGTCCCCTAGTCTGTTTACCAGTAAATCCTCAGTAGTTACTGAGTAACTGTCACTTAGGGCCCTGTTAGGGCCCCAGTTAGGGCCCTGGTCGTTCATCATTCGTTACTCATTCGTTACTCAGTAACTACCCACGTTTTGCGTACCTTATTGTAAAGTGTTACCTCAAATTGAAATGAAAAGACATTAAAATATCCTAAATCAATAAAATATATTAAAAATTAAACCACATCACAATCAGACAGAAAAATTAACAATGACTAACTCCAGAATCAAAAAACACAATTCAAATCTGCACCATAGTATACTATTGTTCCCTAAACCGACAGGACACAGGAGCTTGTTTGGGACTGAATGATGTATTAATTTTTTGCTTGACTGATGATTGTGCTGGTTTGGTGGGAGAGTCATCTTACCCTTTCACTCTATCCATTCAAAATTGGCAACATTGGAGATGAGGCTCAGCACCCTTAGCCTCGCGAGACCAGCCTGATCTCGCGAGCTCCATGATATTCCACTCACAGTTCAGTCTGGTATTGCACGACGGAGAAAATTTGGAGCCGATCAGAAAATGATCGTCCAATCAGCGTTGGTTTTGAGGCGGGTTCAAGTGTGACGCAATGAGGAGCGACTCTTCAGTCTAAACAACATGGCGGCTTCCGCGGATGTGACCGAGATGCGCGCAGCTATCGGAGCAAGTTGTAGCAGAATTAGAGTTTATTCGTTCTCTAAAAGATGAGCAAAAAGCGGCACTGGAGGCTTTTCTCGGAGGAAAAGATGCTTTTGCCCTTCTCCCGACTTGTTTATTTGATGAGCTTGCCTCGACGCTCTGTTATCACGTCATACGCTTCGTTGATCTGATTGGTTGATTTGGCCCGTCAATCACCAACATAGGCAGATGGTTTATCCAATCAGCAACCAGTATTTTCGCCCCCTCCCAAAGGCTCTCCAACGGAACGATTCCAGATGGAAATGCTGAGCCAACGCGAATCATTCCATCTGGCGGAGTCAGGTTACAGCACCCTTGGGTTGACAGCATACTGGCGTCCCTTGTCTTTTCGCTTGACTTTGGTCCCCTGATCTGGGTTGATTTTGAAGATGCATCTGTTGGAAAAAGAATTTTCCTTTTAAGCTAAGACATTCAGAGTGTTACAGTTTTTCTCAATTGCTAAAACACTAAAAGCCATTGGCTGAACAAAGTTCTCAGTTGCCTGAACTCATTTAGCTAACTGTGCAGTCTGTTGTCACCTTAAACCATTTCACATGGTAAAACACAATTTGCAGATCTCACTTACACTTTTCAGCAAAACTCTAAACACATTCTCAAAACACATTCTGCACTCTAACGCACGTCATCTAAATTTGTAAATACAAATAGAGCAAAATGTCATTGATTAAACACAACCACTCAAAATTGATTTCACTTGTTTCAAATGATGTGACACAACCAATATAAGCCAATTCAGAGAGCAAACACGTTGTTGAAGGTGGGAATGAGAAAGTCTGAGAATGGATAGAAGAAACTATGTGAGAGGACGGAAGGAGGAGGAAGAGGAGGAGACAAGAAAGAAGAGGAGGACGAAGAGGAAGACAAAGAGTGGAAATATCCAATGAAATTCAAGCAACAACCATAGACCATGTTCTTGTCCATGGACTGACAATGAGGGAAGCAGGACTTAGAGTGTAACCCAATTTGAGCTGATTTTCTGTGTCCACCATAGTAAGGACATGCACGTGATGCGAGCAAGAGTGGAGAACTCGGCTGCATCAACTTTTCATGCTGCCCTTTAACCTGTTGCGCGATGGCCTCTGGCTCGACGGAACAGTCAGAAACTGACACAGCTAAGACTTTAGTCTCGAAGACGACGCTGAAGTTGGCTTCCAATTCGCCAGCCTCCGATTCGGCACTTAAGGGCAAAGTTAAGGGTCTGTACATTAATCCAGTCCAGATTTGAGAAGTCTAGGCACAGTGGATTTTGATCTGGACCTGGTCTAATGAGGTCTTGGTGTAAAACAAAAACGGTGAAATCTCCCCTTTAGCATTTTCACAAATAAAATAAAAGTTTCACAGATACAATAGTAGGTGTCACGCAGAGCTGATGTCTTACCTGAAATGTCTAAAATGTTTTCACATCAAGTGTCACAAAAAACAGCTAATCAGTGGACAAACAGTCGCACTGCACAATAAGTTAATTTCCCCTTAACGTTGCCCTTAAGTGCCGAATCAGAGGCTGGAGAATCGGAAGCCAACTTCAGCGTTGTGTCTCTAAGAGGAACAGCACGTCGGTGGTGTGGAACTATTTTGATTTCAAAAAAGAAGATGCTGCGCAGCGTCAGGTGTTGTGCAGAGCATGCCGTGCTCAAAACCAAAAGTATAAAGTGCTGCATGCTTTGAATGGAGAAAAGTTGCACCATCTGGTGAACATATAGAAAAATTACAAATTGAAAGCCAGTGATCCAAAATGAAACCCTAACATAAAGGAATGCATTAGTTTATGTTAAGATAAACGTGGGATCAAAAATTGTGGTTTTAATGGGGCACGTTTTGGCGCTAGGAACAATTAACAAAGTTTTTGGTTAGCTTAGCCATTTTAGGCTTAATTAAAGTACTGAGATGACAATTCTAAAAAAAAATCTTCTTCTGGCAAATTTGAGCTATTCATTCAACACAGCCAAGAACATTTTCTTAAGACTGTAAATTTTGCAGTGTTTACAAAGTGCATTCCTTTGTTTAAATGACTTAAATACACAGTGGCAAAGCCACAGATGTTTCTGTAATGGGCAGTTAAATAAAAATGTCATTTATTTCAAGTCATACTTCTTTTAATTTAATTCTAACAAATAGGCCCAGCCTATGGGAAAGAACATTTTACACTAAATGTATCTAATATTGTGTTGGTCATATTTAAATCATTCACTATGTTTTGCTGGGGAAAAAACAGGATAAAAATATTGGGGGGAAAAGAATCGCAATTAGATTTTCCCAAATCGTTCAGCCCTAGTTTTGGCAATTGAGAAAAACTGTAACTAATCCTGGCATTAAACAGCCAGTGTGTGAGTGAAGAGAGGAGCAGAGAGAGGAAAGGAGCAGTGAGAGAAGTGAAGAGAGGAGCAGAGAGAGGTAAGAGGAAAGGAGCAGAGAGTGGAGCTAGGAAAGGAGCAACCTACCTAGGTAGCAAAACTACCTTAAAAGCAATGTGTAATGCATACTGAAAGCGTACTTCTGTAAGAACTCCAGAGTAGCTGCGAGTGCAACAGGATAATCAATGTTGTGCAGATAATATGAGCAGAACATCATCTCTAAAGCCTTGGTGAAGCAGGGAAGCTGCTCATTCACAATGACCTGGTCCACTGCAACCATGAACATCTTGGCAGTAAGTGGGCTGTTACCTGTGAACAGAGCAAGAACAATATGTTCCATAGTGAGTAAATAGCTTGCTTAATGTATATGGATCCAATGAGGTTAAGTAAGCCAGGAGCTGTGTTCAGTACACTGCTTAGTTGACTTCATTCTTGAATAGCCCACATTGTGTCTATACTGCAAAAGAAAAACTCTACCAAGTAAAAACAAATGAAAGCAAGGTAGCAAAAAACATGATTTTGTCATCTATAAACATGTTTTTTGCAGTGTACAGTACACTCCATTACCACTGTAGACATACAATGTTAAAATAAGTATTTCAGTGAACAGATGAAAAAAATGTTGGCACTCCTACCACAGACCACAATGCAGGGTGTCCATGGTAGCTTGGTGGTGTCCACGTCAACTCCAATGGCAGTGTCATCAACATTTATGAACATCTTATCTTGCTGCTCTTTGAAATGGGCAACAAGCATCAGTACAGCTGCACTAGTTTCTTCACCTCCTGCCAGGGCTTGGCTCAGAATGGTTCTTGCTTCGCTGGATGACTCAGTTTTACCAAACTGAAAGTACCGCAGGATTCTTCTGAACTTGGTGGCTGTGGACTCTCCAAAGCTGGCATCTAACTGGACACCTGTTAGCTCTTTGAAATGAAGCCTCATTCCAGCTTCCTGGCAGAGGAAAGGCCATTCCTTAAGAAACTCTTCCGTCTCTTTCAGTGCTGATAGTACGTCTCTCCTCTGTGAGGGAAAAGTCTCCACCATCAGTCTTTCTATTTTTTTTTGCATCTTTGTCTTTGTTTTTGAACATCTTAACCAGCTCTTCTTGTTTTTGCTTTTGCAGTTTTGTTTCACCAGGAGAAAGCTCTGGCTCAGAGTTAATACAGCCATATGCATCTTTGCACACTCTCTTTACATTGTCAGGGCTGCAACTTTCAGGAAGCCTTTTCTGGGCAGTAGAAGCTTGGAGTCATCTGCAATTATCTAGCCGAGATATGAACTGTTTTACAAGTGAGTCATACCCAGTGCCGACAATCTGACCCTCAATCTCATCTCGGAAAGATTTTGGGTAGCAAAGTACCATCTTCCTTGAAATTTCATTAATGTGTTTCTTTCCAGGTTTTTTGCACACAGTTAGCATCTCACTAGCCACAATCCTAATAATGTCCATTCTCTGTGCTGCAGAAGGCCTCTTACCAGTATCTAAAAGTTTTCTTGTGCTGGAGGGCATCTTACTCCAGGGTATGTCAAACCTGTAATGCCAGCTATTATCTTCTCTGACACTGCTCTCTGATCCAGTAGGTGAGGCTATGGCCAAAGCTGGACTGCTTGTAGCAGTGGATTTCGGTGTGGAGTGAACACTCATGGGGATATCATCACTCATGTTGTCACTCATGAATGATTCTTCGTTGCTGGGTTCAACAATCTGGCTGGTAGATATTGAGGAGGATGTATCCTCTACTCTAGTCACTAAATCTAAATAACAAAAGGACATAAGCATGTTAGTCATTATCATCCATATACAATTTTCACTTAATCTTCGGTCTAGTGAGTCAATCCTAATCTTGTTGCAATCATCACAAATGGCACTATGTATTATTTTACTTACTTTTAATGCAGGCCATGGCTTTCCTGGCCTCTATTGGCCTCAGGACTGCTGCAAGGTCAGCTGCCTCCACATATTTCAGGTCCTCAGCTGAACAGACGCCAATGTTTTTGAGCACCTCCACTACTTGCGCTATAGAATCCTCTTGGTTAAAGAACGAGCTGAGGGATGAAGTTACATCACCCACCCATCCATCCATGACTTCAAGAGGGGACAGGGCTGTAATTTTCCCCCATTGACACACTAGTCAAAAACTTCTTCCCAACACCTCATCACACTCCTACTGATCAACAACACTGTGCTTAAGAGATATCACTTTATTCCCATTCAGATTGTAAAGAGGCAATGGGTAGGAATCCAGGCAGTGTTCTGCATTAATGCAGTGCATATCCTCAGCTGCTTGTTTGACTTCATAGAGTCCATACTCTGATAAATACACTGAAGTGTGCGGTGTCACCAGAAAGCACACCTTTTTGTCATCGATTATCAAAACAAGCTCAATCTGGCCAAACTTGATTGACTCATCAGACTCGCGTTTGAGGCACAGAAAAGATCCCTTTTTGTACAGAGTGCCCTTAAAATCTACCTCAGTTGACACAGAATCCGGTTCTGTAAACATGTGTGCTTCAACTGCATTCCGCACTGCATCACTGTACAGGTGAGCATGATATGGAGTAACGTTTTTTGACTTCAGCACTGGTGCAAAAAAGGAGTTTGAGCTGAGGGTTGTTTGGAGGGGGGGGGCTTGGAAAAACCGGACAGTTCGCCCTAAAGCCGGACGAATGGCCACCCTAAGTAACGGAGGACTAAAACTGCCAAAATAAAAATAAATAAACCATTAAATAATTACTTAAATGTGTCATTAATTCATTAAAATACTGATTCATTTTATGTAAAAAAAACAAAAAAACATATATAATCATTTCATATAAGTAATTATTTAATGGTGTCCTCCATAAGCAACTTAGCACAACAAGAAATGCCTAATTGTGATGTGGGGGAAAAAAATCGTTTATCATAAAGGAATACATTTTACGTTATACTACTGCTCGATGCACGTGGCCAACATGCGCTGATACCTAAGCTAGTTTAACTTAGCTAGCTAGCTAGCCTTATGAAGCCACGTGGCCAAAATGCGCTGATACCTAAGCTAGTTTACTTAGCTAGCTAGCTAGCTAGCCTTATGAAGTCACGTACATATTCATTTATATTCTTATATGCACTACTATAGTTAAGTTACTTCTTACCTTCTTCGCGCGTAAACACGTGCTCTCCGTGAGGCTCAGTGACTGTGACGTTTATGGTAGCAGCAACGCGTGTATCGGGGGCGGGGCAGCGGCGCGTTCTTATTCAATAGTTCTGCTTGTTGGTGGGTAAAACCAAACTTGAATTCGGATGATGCTTAAAAAACACCGCACAATAAAAAGTTATGCTTAGGTTAACAATAGTAAATTCCAATGTAGATTTAAAATGATTTACATTCATTGTGTTACATAGTATTTATTTATTTATTCCAATGTAGATTAAAAATTATTTACATTCATTGTGTTACATTAGTATTTATTTATTTAAATATAACAGCCTACAAATACAATAAAACTACCCAGCTGCTGGCCCTGATGGTATCAGCCCCAGGTTAGCCTGAGTCAGGTCAGGATACTGGTGCTGTGGGAGACATCCTGCCTGGTCCCTGTGCACTGACCTCTCACATTATGAAGATTATGGAGAGACTGGTCCTGGCACACCTCAGACCGCTGGTGTGCCCATCACAAGACCCCCCTGCAGTTTGCATATCAGCCCCATGTTGGGGTTGATGATGCAATCATCTACCTACTGCAGAAGGCTTACTCCTCCCTGGACCGACCCACATTATATATATATATATATATATATATATATATATATATATATATATATATATATATATATATATATATATATATATATATATATATGTGTGTGTTTTTTTTTCCGAGTTATCCCGCTGAAACAATTGATATTGGCTGTCTCGCCATGTTGCTTTAAATATGATTGGTCAATGTGGCTGTCATCCAGGAAAATGGCCAATGAGCACTGAGCGCGCCTTCATTTGAAAGTACGTCAGTTTGAATGCTGCAGGACTTCAGCGCTACTCTGTCGGTCCCCTCGTATTACGTGGATCATTACCTGGATTATTTTACATCTGCACGCCAAATTCTTATTTGAGTGAGTTTGAGTTGTGGGATTTCAGCGGAGAACAGAACAACAAAACAAAAACGGGAATATGGACACAGAGGAAGAGTCAGGATCTGTGCGGTGTCCTAATAACATGAACTTCACGTTATAACTGTTATCCTGGCGATATGAGGCAAGAAAACATTTCCCTGTTATTTTTCTAAGTTAATAACCTAACGTAATGTTTGTGTTCATATCCATAATTTAGACTGTAACGTTGTCAGACGGTTAGGTTAGCTAACTGCTGAGTAATGAACTGATGTTACAGCTAATTTAACGTGGTACGTTAACTAGCTTGTTAAGCTTGGCATGGTTCATGTCAGCAAAACACAGCGTTAATACTGAGTGCTTTTAGTCTGGATGGTTTGCTTGTTCTGTTTACAGGCAGCAAATCTTCGTCATACCATTAATGTTACTACAGACACGTACACAGCTCAGTAATAACGTTACGTTGTTATAACGTAATTGTACTTGCTTGCGTAATAACGGTGGTTTTGGTGAATGATAATAGCCTTACTGCCTTCTGAAAATATTCATTTAAAAGTTATAATGTAGCCTAACTTCTGGTCACAACGTGTGTGTGTGTGCGTGCATGTGTGTGTGTGAGAGAGGGAGGGAGGTCTGGTCTAATGTAATGTAATGCTCTAGTGACAGAACCTAACTGGAATCTTTTTGTGTTTGTCCTCTGCTCTGCCTATCCCTCGTTAGCTTTAGATGGTCAGATGTGACTATTTCACATTAACACCTTTTTATAACATCCAAAATGTTAACTTACACTAACACTGTGTAACTGTTAGAGGTTTTAGACTAATCTCGTCCTTGTTTAATGGATATTTCATTCACTTAACGAAACGAGCAGTCTAAGTTTCAATGAAACAAAATGTATGTTAAGTTCCATGTACGTGTTTATGTAATACATAAATTCACTGATATTATTTTAATTCCAGAGACACCTTTATCAAGGCGAGGTGATGATTGCCAGAGGGAAAAGTAAGTTAAAAAATATATAACCTATACTACAAAACATTTTTAAGGAAGCAATAGATGAATATTTAAGAGGTATTCATATAAATCATACTATTTGCCAAATTAAAAAGTCCTGATCAGTCTGAGAGACTGAATGAGATTGAATGCTTATCATAGCTACCATCCAACCATCTCTCATCTGGTGTTCCTTATCCAGCTGAGAATTTAGTAGAACAAAGACATTTGATAAACATGACCTGTCCTATCCAGTTTTTGCAAAAGGCCAAATGCAGAATTTGCTGAGATTGGCAGTTCGGTTCTCGGCTCCTCCAGTCCACCTGTCGGAGTGTCCTTGGGCAAGACACTGAACCCCAAGTTGCCATGGATGCTGTGCATCAGCGTGTGAATGTGTGTGTAAATAATTAGGGCTCCCCCATGGGTTGGCACCCTGGTAGAGCCTGCCATCAGTGTGTGAATGGGTGAATAATAGACATGTAGAGTGCTTTGAGTGGTTGATATAATACTAGAGAAGCACTTTATATGCAAGAACAATCCATTTACCATATTCTTCACTGTGTCCCTGTATAGTTGTTCATCACCTGTGTGATCATGAGAAGGCTGAAGAACCAGTATGACAAGATATCACCAGCTGCTGGGGTGCAAACTCGGACAGGTAGGCAAGCAGAGGCAAATCATACAGAGAATGGATTTGTTTTATGAAACCAAGTTCACATCAGTCATAATAAAAATATTATGTAAGAATGAATGTATGTGTGAGGCTGTTGAGTAATATTTTGCATGCCTATGTCTCCAACGGTAAGCTGACCAATATTGTTTGTCTGTGTGTTTTCCCCTCGTGATCCAGACATTATGGAAATGAAAAGTCTCCTGCCACAAGATCTTCAGAGCCAGTGAGTATTCATGACATGGATAATGTGCATACTATTGGCCATATTACTGCCAGTTTGTCAGCACAAAGATAGACAATATTGTACTCATCTATGTAGGGCTGCAACGAGTACTGGAGTAATTCGAGTACAAAAAATCCTCGAATCATTTTTTTTGCCTTGAGTATTCGTTTAATCATTAATTTCGTTTTTCCGCCCCGGGCATCATGTTCTACACGGACTGTAAACAGTGACGCATGCGACTCAGAGTCAAGTGAAGAGTTTGGGATCAATTGTTCGTTTTTAACAGGCCTGTCGTTTCTGTCACACATTATTAGAGCCCGACCGATATAGCGGCGGGCCGATATTATCGGCCGATATTAGGCATTTTCCAAACTATCGGTATCGGCATTTATAATGGCCGATAAATGAATATTTTAAAAAACGGACGAAACCCTTCAACCAGTTATAACGCCACAAACCCTACAACCGGCTGATCCAGCCAGAGTCGGGCAGAGCGAACGAGTTATCCACGACCGCGAGCGACATGAGCAGCAAAAGCGGCCGGCAGTCATTCATTTTCAATGAGAGCTGGCGACGAGGAGCGGCCGGCGCCGCGGCGGCAGCGAGCAGCGCGATGCCAGCGCCCAGAGCGACGCGGAGAGTTGAAATTAGTTTAACTTCATGCAAATGAGCGGCGTCGGTGCGAAGCAGCAACCCGCTACACTTCACGCCACTGTCCTATTTCACAGCGTCGCCGCGCATCAAGTGCCGCCGAAAAGGCGTTTTTTTCTTTTCTTTAGTTTTCCTTCTGCTCTGGAGACGACTATATTCCTATGGGTGCTACGGGCGGCACTTGTGTCATAGACGCGCCGTGGCGGCAGTGTGTTTTGCACTTTATAATGCTTTATCTCCATTTCTGTTATTTTGATTACTAAATAATAAACAGGGGAAACGTGTAAATTGTTATTTGAACATGCTTGTCACGCCGGCCTGCCGAATAGCTCTACTACAAACTTGATATTGCAATGGGAGCAACCGAACTTGATGTCTGCAGTGCTACTTGAAGCCCCGCCCCCTGGCGACGGCAGCCAGCAGCCAGCGGCCACAGCGCCCCCTGCTGCTCATGTCGCTTGCGGTGTGACCCATCAGTGAAGTGTGTTCACTGCATTATCCTATTATTTTAGTGAGGACTCATAAATAACTACATATAACTAATGTTAGGGATATCTGTTTATGTTTTGTTGCCTGTTTCTGGAATTTCTTTTTTAAATATATATATCGGCCGATATATCGGAATATCGGATTTTTAAATCATCAAATATTTGTATCGGTATCGGCCTTAAAAATCCCATATCGGTCGGGCTCTACACATTATGCAATAGTATTGTAGTGACCCGGAATAATGGAGCTACGAAGCATGAACTGGTTTTGCTGGTCTTTATTCCTCAGCTTGAACACAGGCTACTGTGGGCTGTAACCAACGGCGAAACAATAAAACACGCAATCAAACCGGCATATAACGTTATCAACATTAGTTCTGTCACGTCTCTCTCCCTACACACACACCCCGGACACACACCCACAGGTCCTCCGCTAATCCCAGCTGGCTACTTCGCCCTCATTGTTGCCATGGCAACTGCCATGACTGACAGGCTTCACAGCCTCTGACAACACCACCCCCCAGACGTCCCGCAACCCCATACACGGCAGTACAACCTAACTGAACACAACCCGAACAGCTGCAGTGTATACACGGCCCGTTACAGCATTGTTGTTTAAAAATGCAACAACAACAAAAAAAAGTCTGATTACTCGATTAATCGCTGAAATATTCGGTAGAATACTCAACTTCAAAAAGAATCGATAGCAGCCCTACATCTATGCTGTGTATGAATCCAGTGGTGAAATATGAAATATGTACACAGTGCCTCAAACATGAATCCCTGTTTTCTATGACTTTTCCATCATGCTGGCCAGTAGTATCTGTAACACAATGGGAGTGCACAGTAATGTAAGTTGGCTGCTCATTCCCCAAAGTTATCCAGGAAATAGCTCTGCAGTCCAATGGCCACTTTAACATCCTTTCTGGGTAAAAACCTTTAACTATAACGTCTCATAGAACACTTAAATGAAGTTTGTTTAAAAGAGAGTTCACTTTAAATTAAAAATCAGTCATTACCTAACCCTGCTCATTTCCACCGGGGACGTGAGCGTCGCGTTACGGCTGCGTCACGGTCGCCGCTTCGATCGCTAGCCCACCGGGCGCGCTGCGGAACGTCTCAGCTGCGTCCCAGGAGCGGCCCGCCGCAGCCGCAATGCTATCATTACGCAGCGTTCTATTTTTGACGCCGCTGCTGAAACGCGTCAATTTAAACAGAGCAGACTGACCGGGCAGGAAGTGAAATAGTAAAAGCCATAGAGCATCCGGTCAATTTTCAAAATAAAACCACCCTCCCGATCGAACACGGCCACAAATCGTTGTCGTTTATAACTGACTTTGTCTATAGGCTACAGCACAACACATTAGGACATAACAACAATAAACAACACTAAACACAATTAAACCAGACAAAAAAGTAAACATTTACTATATAGCCTACCAACTCATGGTAGAAGCACACAAATCTAGGAGAAATGACCAAATCAACAGCAAATCAACTTCTGACAGACAAAGCAACTGCAAGTCAACTTCGGAAAGGCAAAGTAACCTTTTATTTGTTTGTTCTATATTGACATCTACAAATTATCGCATGGTCTCCTGATTCTCGCGTGGTCTTGTAGTTCTCGCGTGATGCCGCGAATCCAGCCGCCTCGCAGCGCTACGCTGCCGTAACGCGTCCGGTGGAAATTGACGCAGGGCAGAGGACGCAGCCGTAACGCGACGCTCACGTCCCCGGTGGAATGCTAAAAGAAGGTCAGGTTATTTTTTTCAATTCACAAAACACTCCTGGATTTTCACATGAAAACATCTTGCAGCATCCTCCCAAACAACTGTAGTCAACAGCAGCTTTGTTTCAAACATTAAAAAACAACTTTACAAAAACAAAAAATGCCTTCATACTGCTTGTCTATCATAATCCAAGTTTTCAAAAGTCCAGACATGCCAAGTTGACCTGAAAAGTCGTCATTTACACCATGTGTTTAGCTTCACTGTAGCTTAGCTGGAAGCTGGGTTGATCTGTGGGTGTGGGTTTGCTTGACCGCAGTGCAGAGCGAAGAACCTGAGGATTATTCAGGGTTTTTTTGCATTTAAAACGTAGTCACTATTTACTGCAGTTGTTTGGGAAAATGCTACAACACTGATTTCCAGTGTTTTGTGGACCAAACAACTTCACTTGACCTTTCATCGACACAAGGGTGAGAAGATAATGACTGAATTTTCATTTAAAGTGAACAATAAATGAAATCCTACTTTTTACAGTAAAGACTCTGTGTTCTGTGTGTGTGTGTGTCCCCTCCAGGAGCACCAAAGATCCAGACGATTACTGGCAATTTGGAGGAGGATTCTGAATTTTTCTGCTTTGTCTGCTGTGTTGCACCTCTGTTAGAGATTCACTGACCTTTTGTGGTATGTTTTGATTTTACTTAATAATACACTGTATCGTTACGATTCTTAATTAAAAGACTGTAATGCTTGTCCACAAATGTTATCACAACTACCTTATACAGAGCCCCCAAGGGTTAGGAGAATATTGTGGAAACAATATAAAACTTAAGTGAAAAATAAAAGCTAAAAAAACACAAGACCACAACCCCCTCAGTTCAACAGCAGAATTTGTTTGTACAGTACAGTTTGACAACAGTTTGTTGCTTTCTCTATTCATTTCAAAGGTGACATCTTGACCTCATTTTGATAGAAATGCTAACAGAAACATGTTACACACATGAACAAATACCATTTTTAGTTTTTCAGTTCCTCCTGGGGGGGGCTCTCAAGAACTGTTTGTCAATAATTGGTTGATATTGTAAATTTACATCTGAATACATTAAATAAATGGGTTTTAGAATCAATAGTGGTGTGTACTTTATTTGTAATTAATTTGCCACAACATTTAGCATTGTACCTTTATTGAAGGTGATTGATCATAATTATTTGGGAAAAATCTGTAAAATAACGGTATTTTCCTGCAGAACTTTTAGGATTGTTCCTTTATTGAAGGTGATTGATCATAATTATTTGGGAAAAATCTGTAAAATAACGGTATTTTCCTGCAGAACTTTAAGGATTGTCCTTTTATTGAAGGTGATTGATCATAATTGTTTGAGAAAAATCTGTAAAACAATGGTATTTTCCTGCAGAACTGTAAGGATTGTCCTTTTATTGAAGGTGATTAATCATAATTATTTGAGAAAAATCTGTAAAACAACGGTATTTTCCTGCAGAACTTTAAGGATTGTCCCTTTATTGAAGGTGATTGATCATAATTATTTGGGAAAAATCTGTAAAATAGTGTTATTTTTCTGTAAAAATTTGAATGAAATTTTCTGTAAATTTAAAGTTTTTGCACATTATTTGAATTACGTTTTTTACTTTAATTTTACGGTGTCATTTACCGTTTTTTTACGTTTTTTTTTTTTTACAGTGTGGCTAAGATAAGGATAGGATATGGTTAATATAAGGATGAATAGGGGTAAGATAAGTGTAGGATAGGGATAAGATAAGGATGGATAGGGTTAAGATCAGGATAGATAGGGTTAAGATCAGGATGGATAGGGTTAAGATAAGGATAGGATATGGTTAATATAAGGATGGATTGGGGTAAGATAAGGGTAGGATTTGGTTAAGATAGGGATGGATAGGGTTAAGATATGGATGGATAGGGTTAACATCAGGATGGATAGGGTTAAGAAAAGGATAGGATATGGTTAATATAAGGATGGATAGGGGTAAGATAAGGGTAGGATTTGGTTAAGATAAGGATGGATAGGGATAAGGGTAGGGTGGGGTTATTTAAGATTAGTATATGGTTAAGATAAGGATAGATAGAGTTAAGATAAGAGTAGGATAGGGTTAAGATAATAGGGTTATGATAAGGGTTAGGGTTAGCTAGTATATGGTTGAGATAAGGGTAGGATATGGTTAAGATAAGGGTAGTATATGGTTAAGATAAGGGTAAGATAGGGTTAAGATAAGGGTAGAATAGGGTTAAGATAAAGGGATAGGGTTAAGATATGGGTAGTATATTGTTAAGATAAGGGTAGGATAGGGTTAAGATAAGGGTAGGATAGGGTTCAGATAAGTGTAGGATAGGGTTCAGATAAGTGTAGGATAGGGTTAAGATAAGGGTAGGATAGGGTTCAGATAAGGGTAGTATATGGTTAAGATAAGGGTAGGATAGGGTTCAGATAAGGATAGGGTTAAGATAAGGGGATAGGGTTAAGATAAGGGTAGTATATGTTTAATATAAGGGTAGGATAGGGTTCAGATAAGCGTAGGATAGGGTTAAGATATGGGTAGGATATGGTTAAGATAAGGGTAGGATAGGGTTAACATTCCACACAGGACAAATAAAAGAATACAAATTGAGCGGATTTGCCGAACCAATCAGGGAAGAGAAGTCCTGATTGGTCCAATTAGCCGGGAGCCATCGAAACTGTAAATTGGGCAATCAGGGAATCTCTTCCCTGATTGGTTCAGGGAATTCAACTTTTTGGGTTGCTGTACTTTCAAACCCTTTACAACTCTCAGATGGTACACACAGCAGCGTTAAGGCGTTAAGGAACAGGCTGTCATTGGGCAGCGAATACAGTTTGAGCATCTTGCTCAAGGGTGTTTCCAGGTAGGCTAGGGGAGGGCCAGGGATCAAACCAGGAGCCTTTCTGGTTGTGGGTTGTTCTTACAGCTCTAGCGGTTACAGTTATATAACATATATATATATATATATATATATATATATATATATATATATATATTGGGGGTGGCTCATTTGAATTCTGTCGAAGGCATTCATAATATGCGTGTGCTACCTAAATAATTACTAAAAATAAGTCTGCGCAATTGTTGCTGGGGGGGGGGGCGATTGTTGACCGGAGGGGGAGAGGTGCGCGATTGTTGACGGCGATTTGTCACGCCCCTAGACGTCTGACATTGACGCAAAAGGTACCCTCCCGCGTCTGTGTGAAACGATCTGGGTTCTCTTAAACCCGTTCGCGGTGGTAAGAGACGAGCAGAGTCTACAGCGTCCATTCACTCCAATAATAACCCGGTCACGGTGATAGATTACGCTAACCCTAACCCTAAACATAACCATAACCCTAACCCTTTTTGGAGTGAATTGTTTCACAGTAGACTGCGGACGCTGTAGACTCTGCTCTGCGAGCGGACGCTGTAGACTCTGCTCGTCTCTTACCAACGCGAACGCGGCCGATAACGGCCCACCACTAATATATATATATATATATATATATATATATATATAGCCCTGAATCCCAAACTATTTAAGGTCGTCAAAACATCGTTGTCTGTGTTGTCTGTGTTGTCTGTGCGGTCCCTCATGTGTCTCCTGAGTCCAGGGACAGAGGGAGCGGGTGGGGAGGTCAGCAGCAGAGCTGGGACTCTTCCCAACTCTCCTCCTGATCTTATTAAAGTCCCCATGATCCGCTCAGCCACGCGCATGCACAACATCAAGCCATTAAGGAGCTCGTGACAACACACTTCAACACAACAAAAACACCATGGTACACTAATAATAATAATAATAAAAATAATAACAATAAAAATAATAATAATTATTATATAATAATAATAATAACCGTAATAATAACCATAATGATCCTAATTATGACAACAAGTAAAAGAAGAAGCAATAATCATAAATTAATATTATTCAAATTAATAAGAATAACGATAATAAATGACCAATGCCAAAAATAAAACCATAACAACAAAGTAGCTCCAGAGCCGGAGACTACATGGACCACATGGACCACATGGACCACATGGACTACATGGACCACATGGACTACACGGACTGGGGTCCAGGGGTGGGGGTCTACCTTCATGGTGCAGGGGCAGCTTCATGGGGTTCTCCAGCAGGGACTTGAGGACGCCGTGGGTCGCGGCGGGCAGGAAGCTGGGGGTCAGGCTGGCCAGGTGTCTGCTGGACATCTTCTCCATCCTGGACTGTGGAGGACGGTCACCTCCAGGAGCAGGTCCTCCTCGGATCCGGGGGGGGGGGGATAGTAAAATAAAATAAAAACTCTGATGCAAATCAAAATAAATAAATAGTCGAAAGAAGAAAAAAAAAATAGTAATAATACTAATAATGCTAATAAAGATAATAATAATGATAATAAATATAATAATAATGATAATAAAGGGGTTAAATAAAGGTATTAAACACGGGAGCAGAAACACAGCCCGTCCGCGGACCGACAGACTGGAGTGGTTCCGTCTGCGGAGCGGCGACTCCGCAACCGCCGGTTTCACACGCACGCGCACACACGCGCAAGTACACGCACGCACGCACGCGCTTCACCAGTCGATCACCGCTTCCGTTGGAGCGGAGGTGCGTGATGACGACACGCCGTGAGAGCCAGGGACGCGTCACGGAGCCGTGGGTCCGGAGGGGGAGGAGCCTGGCGCCGCAAAACCAACCAATCACTGATCCCGGACGCCGACCCACGGCCACCCCCCTTCACACAAATAAATACAATAACAATAATAATAAATACATTTTAAAAAATAATAATAATAAAAGAAATTAAAAAAAAAAGATATATATATATATATGTATATATAATTTTCTCCCTGCGCAAATTGAAGCATAGGCCACTCTAAAACGGCACACATTGATACAAAACAATTAAAAATAAAAACATCATCATCATAATCATGATTATGATCATGATTATGATGAATAATTATTATAATAATATAGGCCTACAGTACTAGTTAACTAAGGGCGGACACGCGCGGAGCAGCGTGCGCCGCGCGTGTGTCACGTGTCTGAGTGATGAGAGGGTGAGGGGGTTGAGGGGGGGGTCGTTCCGCCACCAAATGTCATGGCGCTCATTTCCTCCCAGAGCGGGTGAGAGAGGAGGGGAGGACGACACGCGTCAGCGCGCTCCCTCGCTCCCGTGTCACGCGCTCCTCCCACGGACCGCCCGCTTCCCGGCAGGCCTTGCGCGGACGGTGGGGTCACGTGAGGGGGCGGGGCTGACCTATTTTCGTCCAATAGGCGAGGCTCGTCCGTTTCCGCCGCTGCTCCTCACATTGAGCCTCATGTGCTGCTGAGGAGAAAACCAGTCAGTCACACGCACACATGTTGAAGATATGGTAATAAAATAAAATTATAAACTTATAAACATAAACTTAAGAAGTTGAGCAAATTAGATGGGGCAGATGAAGTCTTCACTTTAGTGGCTTTTTAAAGCACTTTCTATGTAAGTCACCTGGTCGGATGTACATAGTGCCTGTCAGTCATTATTCATATTCATGTTCATATTCATGTTTATATTCATGTTCATATTCATGTTCATATTCATATTATCCATGCATATTATCATATATCATCGTATATTCTATATCAACATATTTTTCAATATGTACAGCTAATTTCATCTGCAGCTCTAACAACAACTCTAACTTTCCATGAGTCTAAGGGAAATCATGGTTGCTCTGTGTGGTAAACGATCGAGTTCAGTGGTAGCAGTAATCGACGACTTGACTTTCGTAGGTAAACGTTTCCATGGTAACAGCGAGCTCCACCAATCAAAGATGTCATGTTACACTTTAGGATTGTGGGTAATGCAGTCCTTCAAATGACATCGCGAATAAAACTTGTTTTCTTGAAACCTTCCTTTAGTTGTTGGTTTCTAAAGTTGCCTATCCTATCATTGCACAATAAAACGGCCGGTTGTAAGTAGGCTATACATTGTATGGTTACGACATAATGGCTTTTAATCAAAATCTCGACGGGAAAAATGAATGGGATTTTTACTTCCGGCACCGCACTGTTGCGCTCCGTGAACGCCATTGGCCGCCCAGACCGTAGACCGTCTTTTGTACCTACCCTTTCCGTACAATTTGTTAATGTTAATGTGGTTCGGTTAATGTTAATGTGGTTCGGTTAATGTTAATGTGGTTCGGTTAATGTTAATGTGGTTTTGCACTTCCAGGCCACCGTACATATCACAGAGTAGCCACAAGTAGACCCCCCCCCCCCCCCCAACACACACACACACACACACACCATGTTGTATGCCATTCATTTTGTTGTCCCCATTATTATTAGGCCTATTATTATTATTATTTATTTATTTTTAAATTATTATTATTATGGATATAACAAATGCAAGCGAGAGCCACCCAGATGCAGCCGCGGCGGAGACTTATAACCATAACTCCCTGACGACCCCCGCCTTATTAAAACCTCCCTGGCAACAGCGTGGCGTCGTGAGCGTAGAAACACAGCGACGCCGCGCTGGCCTTTGGAAGAAGGTGGAGGAAGTGGAAGACGAATGTCAACACACTTCCACCATTTTGAAAAATGAAAGGATGACATTTCTGTGTGTGTGTGTGTATAGTGTGTGTGTGTATAGTGTGTGTGTGTGTGTGTGTGTTAGTGTAGGCACTCATCTATTCTCTCATGTGCACAGCCATGTGTGTGCGGGTGATACACTTGTTGATGTGTGTACGTGTCTGTGGTGTGTGTGTGTATATGTGTGTGTGTGTGTGTGTGCAATATAATGTGTATGTATGTGTGTGTGTGTGTGTGTGTGTGTGTGTTTGTGTGTGTAAAATATGTTGTGTTTATGTACATGTGTGTATACAGTATGATGTGTGTTGTGTACATGTGTGTGTGAACACATGTATTTGTGTACAGTATGGTGTGTGTGTGTGTGTGCGTGTGAGGGTGAGCCTGACCGGCTGACCGTATATATTTCTGAGCATGTGTCATGTGATCAGCGTTTCCAGGCGATGATGATATTTATAAACACACCTGCTGCTGGAGAGCCATAATCAATATGCACCCCCCCCCTCCCAGGCGTATGCAAACACACACACACACACAAACACACAAACATATATACACACACACACACACACACAAACATATACACACACACACACACATCAACATATGCACCCCCCCCCCCCCTCCCAGGCGTACGCAAACACACACACACAAACATATATACACACACACACACAAACATATACACACACACACACACACACACACACAAACATATACACACACAAACATATACACACACACACACACACATCAACATATGCATCACCCACACACGAACATGGCTGTGCACATGAGAGAATAGAAGAGTGCCCACACACACACACACACACACACACACACACACACACACACATACATACACATTATACTGCACACACACACAGACACGTACACACATCAACAAGTGTATCACCCGCACACACACACATGGCTGTGCACATGAGAGAACAATAGATGAGTGCCTACACTAACACACACACACACACTATATACACAATATACACACTACACACACACGCCTTTTTTTCGTAGTGTAGTTTGAGTAAACCGGAGAACAGAGGGCATGACAGTATCCCGGCCTGTAGACGGTATGAACGGCGGTGTGAGCGTCTCTGCTCTGCATCAGAGTGCAGTCCTCTGAGAGACGGCAGAGTCCTCCAAACACAGCGAGACATCTTCGTCTTCAAGTTGTGTGTTTCGTTGACGCTTTGGGGCCGATTTTGCAGGTTGCCTCCGCCTGCGGGGTTTCACACCTCGGCAGGTTCACTGTAAACGTTGCCGTGACCGACGTTACTACAGATTCATGCATGCACGCACACGCACAAACGCACACGTAATGCAAAAACACACACATAAGCATTCGCACACACACACACACAAATATTTAGATCTTGTTGCCCTAATAAAAGACTTCAATATATTGTTAGCCCATATTTCCTCAGATGAGGGTGGAAAAACCCATGAGAGAGAGAGGTACAGAGAGAGAGAGAGGTACAGAGATAGAGAGAGACAGAGAGACAGAGAGAGAGAGAGAGAGAGAGAGAGAGACAGAGAAAGAGAGCGAGAGCAAGAGAAAGAGAGAGAGGGACAGAGTGAGAGAGAGACAGAGAGAGAGGTACAGAGAGACAGACAGACAGAGGGGGAGAGAGAGAGAGAGAGAGGGACACAGAGAGAGAGGGACACAGAGAGAGAGAGAGAGAGAGAGAAAGGGAGAGGGACAGAGAGAGAGAGAGACAGAGAGAGAGAAAGGGAGAGGGACAGAGTGAGAGAGAGACAGAGAGAGCGAGAGAGAGAGAGAGACAGAGAGAGCGAGAGAGACAGAGAGAGAGAGACAGAGAGAAAGAGAGAGAGCAAGAGAGAGGGACAGAGAGAGAGACAGAGAGAGCAAGAGAGAGAGAGGGACAGAGAGAGAGCAAGAGAGAGAGAGAGGGACAGAGAGACAGACAGACAAACAGACAGGGGGAGAGAGAGAGACAGAGAGAGAGAGGGACAGACAGAGAGAGAGAGAGACAGACATAGAGAGAGCCTAATTGATCACTCCAATGATGTAATGAACTGAACCGCTAAGTGAATACTTAATGGTAATCATCATGTCTGACTGCGCGGCACATGCTATGAATATATGGAGCTGGCCGCTGCAGTTAATGCAGCTGTTGAATATTACATAAAAGTGAGTGAGTTGTGCTTCTTCCCATCTTCACCTCTCTCTGCTGGATGGACCAGAGGACCGTTATCATGACCACTTTTCGCAAATTGTCGCATCAGTCCAATGTCAAGTCCGAGTCCTTTATCTGTGCTGCTGCCTCCATCGAGTCTCTCTCACTGATCCTGCTGTGGGGAAGAGAGAGAGCGTGGAGGAATGAGAGAGGGAGAGAAATAGAGAGAGAGAGACAGAGAGAGAGAGAGAGACAGCAAGAGCGAGAGAGAGAGAGAGACAGAGAGAGAAAGAGAGAGAGAGAGAGAAAGAGAAAGAGAGCGAGAGAGACGTAGGAATAAATAAACCTTGTTTGCTTCAACTTGTAGCAGGCAAACTATGATCCCTATTGTGGCGTGGGGGGGGGGGGGGGGGGGGGGGGGACCACCATGGGGACCACAGTTTGCTGCTACAAGCGTGTTGGAACGGGGGCCTTGTGTTGCTCTGGGAATAGCGTCGGGAGGAACAAGATGGCCAGGTTGGAGAGCGGCGCTCCACGGTCCTCTGGAGACGAAGGCGGAGATACAGTCAGCCGTCCCGTGTCTCACAGCAAACCTCCTCTGGCCCCTCGGAGAAGTGGACAAAAAAAACCCCGAAACATTCCTACTCCTGTTGTCAGCCTCAAAGATCACAGTGGAGGAGAAAGGAGGAAATTAAGGCCGAAAGAAGAGAGAGAGAGTTTTTGTCCGTTTTGTCCTTCGGCAAAATCTTTATTAACTGGCAGTGGATTTGAATGCTGCTGGATTTTGAAGTTGTAGGGGGAAAGTACAAGAATAGGAAGCACAAAGGAGAGAGAGAGACAGAGACTGAGTGTCTCTGAGTGTGATTGTTATGTTGATAAAAATGATTTGTTACTGGACGTTGATGAAACACATTCCCACTGGGACCACCCATGCTAAAAAATGTATGCACTCACGGTATTGTAATGCATAAACGGATAAAAGCATACACCAAAGGGCATATATATATATATATATATATATATAAATCAGTTGATTTGGGTCTCTCGACAGTTTGTCTTTCTTTTCATGTCATGGAGTTCATCCTCGCCGCTAACGCTATGCTAATAATTCGCTATCCTCATGACGCCATCGCATCGACAGACAGTCGGTACGGTTTCTCAAACACGACGAAACATCTTTACGAGTGACTCTCCGAAATTCAATTTTGTTACGACCATCGCATATTCACATTACTGTAGAACTTTGTTTATCCCTAAAACATCTTCAAAACTTGTGATATTCAGCTTAATTAACTTATTTTTAAGTTTTAAGTTTAAAGTTTCATTTTTTTTAGTGATTGGTCGTTTGGGAGATTGTACAGCGATTTCTGCTGATTTCTTATATTCGGGGAATCGAACAGCGGACGTCTGCTTCTGTTTTTGCTTCATAGCCGACATCTTGGCATCACTTCGACGCCCAAGGTGCCGTTGCTAGTGGTCTGGATCACTTAAAGATCAGGAGGAGAACCATTAGCAACATTGAAAAAGTGGGATTTGTACAATAGGTCCCCTTTAACTATTAAGGCATGGGGGGGGGGGGGGGGGGGGGGTTGACACATGTGACATTTGCATATTTGGTAGCCTACACCTGAAGCACAGGTGAGTCAAACTAACCGCCTGCTAACCGACTGCTACCACTGTTTCTATCTACACAGATGTGTTGGTCTTCCCCTTCTCCTCCTTCTTCTCCTCCTCCTCCTCCTCCTCCTGCTGCTCCTCATCCTCCTCCTCTTCTCCCCTCTCTCCCGCCGTCACGCGCTCCGGAGCCGGGGGGGGCCTCGGGGGAGCGGGGGTCACAGGGTGAGTCCATGAGGTCGTCTGGGTCATGTGACTAACGGATAGAAAGCGAAATAAATGGAGGAAAACAATAAGGAGGAGGCAAAGGTCAGTCACACAGGATGGACTTGTGGAGCCTTGGAGCCAATGTGTGTGTGAAAGGTTAGCTGATTAATTACTAATAATCATATTGGAGATAGAAGATCAATGAACAGTGTGTATCGTTTGATGATATAATAAGGAGACGCTGAAAGAGTGTGAATAGAGAGAGATGGCTAATGATAGATGATAGAAAGTTGACGCTAACCTCGACTCTAGAGAGTAGAGATAGTTGGGAGTTGAATAGAGACATCGCAAATTATTATTATTATATTATTACACGGCTTCGTTGAATACTCGATTCTGATTGGTCCATTAAGGCGCTCTGCGGTCTGTTATTTTTCTGAACCGCAGACCGCTGCTATGAATTACAGGCCGCTGCTCCGGACGCTATTTCCAAACCGCACGATCTTGCGGCAGTAATAAAATAATGTCTTTGCCGTTAGCCTATGTTTTGTGTCAAATTATTGATTTCTTTAGTAAGTAGCCGTGTAATAAGCGGGATAATGTACAGCGAGCCGGTCATTAATGTGAGATTGACGACCGGCTCGCTGCACATTAGGCCTTACATAATAGTGGGGAGACGGTTTGTTGACTGAGATCATTTGCTCCCATTACAGGGATGGCTGTTACCGCAGCGACGTGGAGTTCACCATCAATTATGTTTTTTATGGTTTTTTTTCTATCAATTGAAACAATTGCTCCAATTCACACGCCTCATATCCGCTGAGACGGTTGGTTTCCCCCACTCCTCACCAACACGGTCCCATGGCTCCTCTGGCAACGACACTGTCCTCCGCAGCCGCTCTCCACCACCGCCACTCTTAAGTAATAAGTAAGTCCCCCGTTACCGTGGTTACGGTCGTTGGGACCTTGCAATGGTTTGTATCAACGCTGAGAAGGAAGTCACGAAAAACAGCGAACCAACGGACCCGCTAGCAAACTAGTTACGGTTATCAACCAGATAACTAACAAAAAGCAGAAACGACGTTCTGATGAGGCTTACATTGAAACATTTTACATTGCAATTGAAAGGAATTGCGAGGAAATTAAATAAAACGTAAAAAAAACAAGCGGACGAATGAGATGAGCAAATAAACCGACTTCTCTGCGTGATTTAAGATGGCCGCTCCTCCGGTTAATTCATTCCTGTCTCTTGTCGTTGCTCAACCGCTCGTGATGAACTGTAAATACTGAAGCTTCGCCGTTTCCTCATATAAGCGGTCACCTCCTCCTCGCATCACATTACCATCACAACAAACACTTGAGCCATCAGTCATCAGAGGAGATGATGGAGAGCGCTGGCTGCTTGTCCATGCATGTTTTGACCTCGGCGTACGACGTCTTGCGTAATCTTACTTGATGTAGTACTTGACCCCCTCTGCGGTGTAGGCCTCGTCCCAACCGTAGGGCAGACCTGCGGGGGAAACACAGACGTGTTTTCAACAGACGTCACATTTAAATATTTCTATTTCCTTTTGTGTCCTTGTTTAAAGGTGAGATCCAATCAGCGTCCTCTGAGGACCTACTGGCACTTACAGGCGAGGTTTAGGTGCGACGACAGCGAGAAGAAAACAACAAAGGCGGTTGTTGAGGTGAGCGTATATATATATATATATATATATATATATATATATACTGTATATATATATATATATAGATGCTGCCATAGTGTCGGTTATATCTGACCTAGAGAGTATTTTCTTCATTAAAAGAAGACCAAAGAGAGCGGCGCCAAATGGGTTTTCTCGATGGAAAAGATGTTACGGTTCGTAGATAGGCTGTGATAGACAAGACGGTTCATCCAATCAGCTGCCATGTGTGTCTCCAAGGACGACTTCCCAGGCGGTTCTGTGTCACAAACCATCTGGCGCGCCGTCAGGTAAAATCACACGCGGCGGCAGAGAAACAGAGAAGCGGGGGGGGGGGGGGGGGGGGGGGGTTTGGGGGTTGTTTCAAACAAAAAAAAGTCTTTACAACTCTCAAAACTTACTTACAGCACCTATAAATATATATTTGATTGTGCCTGTCTTGTATCCATGGATACCCCCGGTAACCAGGCCCAGGGCAGGATGCTCCACACCCTCTGTTGTGAAGTCACTTTTTAACCGAGGAACAATCCCGGTGATCCATGAGACGCGCCCCGCCCATGTTTTAAAGCCTCTTGTTATTCTGCCGCTAATTGCACTGTACTGTACTTTCCCCGCACCGCAACCGCAAACCGCACAGAGTCAAAAGGAAACCCAGGCAACCGGTCCGCAGCGGTAAGCGATAGGACACCGCCACCGGCCCGGTTACAGGGGGGGGGGGGGGACACAAAGAGGCCGCGTTTCGGGTGGACTCCCGGAGGCTTTGGGGAGTAAAACGAGAGCCAGAATCACACACACACACACACACACACACACACACACACACACACACACACTCGTTTCTGCGGAAAAACACACACAGGGGCCACTTAGTGTGTCCGTCTGGACTCCGGCAAGGACATATAGCCGAAGGGGAGGCCATACAGT
>JAOPHQ010001333.1:15000-25308 GCA_030340625.1 Merluccius polli | reverse complement strand
CCTCCTGCTTTCCTCCTCTCCCCTCCTCCCGCCGCTCTCCTCCCCCTCCCTCCTCCTCCTCCCCCCCTCCTCCCTCCTCTGCCTCCCTCCCTCTCTCCTCCCCCTCTATCCGTCCTCCCCCTCCTCCTCCTCCTCCCGACTCTCCTCCTCCTCCTCCTCCTCCTCCTCCTCCTCCTCCTCCTCCTCCTCCTCCTCCTCCTCCTCCTCCTCCTCCCCTCCTCCTCTCCATCCTCCCCCTCCCTCTTCCCCGAAGAGGGGGGGATCTCTAAGTTGGCATTCTGCAATATTTCCCTGTTACCAAGCTTATATAGAACATGCCCCCCCCCCCAACACTCCCATAACACAGCAACACACTGCTGTGACTGCAGCTCTCTCTCTCTCTCTCTCTCTCTCTCTCCTCTCTCTTGCTCTCACTCTCTCTCCCTCTCTCTCTCCCTCTCTCTCTTGCTATCTCTCTCTCTCTCTCCCTCTCTCTCTTGCTCTCTCTCTCTCTTGCTCTCCCTCTCTCCTCCCTCTCTCTCTCTCTCTCTCCCCCCCCCCCCCCCCCTCTCTCTCTCTCTCTCTCTCTCTCTCTCTCTCTCTCCTCTGTGTTTACTTGTTGGTATGCATTGAATTCTCAGGACTGTGACTTCAGATTTAGGAACCATATATTGAAATTGCCGCCACCAGGCAGGCGGACAAAAAACAGACAGAGCGCTTAATAAAACGTTTTTTTCCTCCTCTCGATGTTTCGTTTCCTTGTTTCCGTGCTTCCAGTCACTCGACCGCAGGACACACTGCAGGGTCCGGCGGGGACGCGTGTTCGAGACCCAGGCGGCGGAAACGGTGCTTTTGAAGACGTTGATGATGATAGTCGAAATCGATCGAAATCGAGTCGATTAATCACTGTCGTAGTTTTCCGTTAAGTTAAATACGCCCCCACAATACATTTAATAAATAAATAATAAATTAGTTAAATACGCCCCCACAGTCATTGGAAATGTATTGGCGGGTATAAACGTCCCCTTCCGCTTTGGCGCCGAACGTCTCGTGTTTCGGCGAACATCAAACAACGGACAAAATGAACGATGGGATACCGACGACGTGCGACGTCTCACTCGGCAGAACGTCGATGCGGGATCTTCTTCTTCTTCATCGCCTCCGACACAATATACTTAAATAATGCATAGCGTCCCTGATAAGCCATTCGTCACTGTGTGTGTTTGTGGTCAAAAACGGTGTCAGACACACACACACACAACACCTAGCATGCACTCATTTCACACCACCAACACACACACACACACACACACCCATACACACACCTACTATTGCCCCCACACACATAACATACACCACACACACACACACACCACACACCACACACACACACCTAACACCACACAACACAACCTACAACACATACATGCCCCCCCACACACATAACATACACACACACACACACCCCCACACACACACACCACACAACACACACCCAGCATGCACACACACACACACACACACACACACACACACACACACACACACACACACACACACACACACATACTTGCCCCCCACACACATACATACACACACACACACACATACACACACACACACACACACATACACATACATGCTTGCCCCCCACACGCACACAAACACACGCACACACACACACACAGACACACACACACACACACACACATGGACACACATACATACATACTTGCCCCCCACACACACACACACAAACACACACACACACACAGAAAAGAGATTAGCAGACGCGACCATGCGTGCTATGAAATATGAACGCACAAAAGAGATGGTTTCTCATTCGTCCCCAGTTGTGAGTACCTGGCATTTTAAACATTCACGCCGCGCACCAGGCTAACGTTGTAAGGGGAGGAGCAGGCGGCGATGGGAAGACTCCCATTAATCTTTATTAAACAAGGACACGTCAGCGTGTGTGTGTGTGTGCGTGCGCGCGCGCGTGTGTGTGAGGATGAGGATGTCAGATGTAGTAGCACACGGTACAACTGTGTTTTTTGTGTGTGTGTGTGTTGTTGTTCGGTGCAGTAAGGACCGCCTGTCATGGGTGACCCCGGGGTTTCACCCCCAGGGGGGGGGGGGGGGGGGGTCACAGAGGCGAGCGCGGCAAAAAAAAAACATGACATTTGAACTCCGGGAAGAGACGGGAACGATACGAAACCAACGGAGAGAAAGAGTCAGGGAGCGTAAGATCAAACGTCGACCGCTCGATCGGCGGCGTCTCTAATTAAGCTCCTTTTTAAATTGAATTTATCCAACGTATGGATTGTTTGCTGTGTGTCGCTGCCCTCTTGCCATACGACTGCGATCCGACCCGCGGGCGAGATATTGGTTTGACATATTTGCTCAGGACAGAGTTCAGGAAGGTGATTGGGAAGTATCAGACAATATTCCTCATTCCTCAAATTGGGTATATTGAGCGTTTTCTACCGCAGGAAGTCGTAAATATTCAGACTTTTGACTACTCCGCGACGAACGACGGTTTAACATTTTCAGTTTCCTTCGTCTATTCCGCGTCGTCGTCGACATCATCCCGATCGATGTTTTGTCAGCAGCAGCGCAAAGCTGTTTCGAGAGCCCTTCACATAAAAAAAAAATTTAAAAAATGGTTAGGCGGCAAACAACAATCTCATGACTCATTTATTACCCTTCTCCTCCTCGATGGATCTCGGCTCTGAAGAGTTTTCTATCGACCGCGCGCTTTTGTATATACACAGACGCTGGGGGTCCTGTTATTTGGACTTCTTTTTGTGTATATACCGGACCTTTATGAGACCCAAAACGGGTCTTATAAGTCCACAACAAGCTCCCGGGACCCCGGAGTGGGGTTTCCTGACCCCCGAAATGTTGGGGAAGCTGTGCTCCTCTGCACTGGTGGGGAAAAGCTGGGGGGGGGGGGCTTTTGGGCTCAGGGGTTGGTGAGCGTTTGTTCATCATTTCCGGTCGAGGGAGGGGAGGCGGGGCGTCGTCTGGCGAAACAGATGGCGTGACAACGTGACCTACTTCCTATCCGTTTGGACCCTTCCGCAGCGGCGCCGGTGCTTTTCAAGAGTACAGTTTGTCCGATGCGGGGCGACCCCGCCTGCCTCTGCTTGTGTGGTTGTTGTCAAAAATATAAGCCTGCGACTTACATTTTTTTTTATTCTGTATTGTACGGTATGTTTTTGTATGTTTATGTCTTTGTAAAGTTTGGGTACGGACTATTTAAAGGGTTATCAAATACATTTGATTTATTTTTGATTGATATGCTATGCTATTAGCTGCTGTTGACTAGTAGGTATTAGTCTTTTTTTTTGGCAGATGCTTTTATAAGCAACTTACAGTGATTTCACATGTTTATTAGCAGGTAGGGTTTAGTCAGCCGCCTAAATGAACCCCTAACTGGTGTGACATTTGGGAATCGAACCCTCGTCACACTCCTGCCCCCCCCCCCCCCAATACAATTATATTGCAGAAATAATTGGCCACACATGCAAACTAATTTCACTGAATGCAAGATAACGATGACAGGGTGTGGTTTCATTTGGCACGGCAATGAAAATTGTGTGAGGGAGAGGGAGAGTGTGTGTGTGTGTGTGTGTTTTGTGTGTGTGTGTGTGCGCGCAACCTAGATCTTCCCTCAGCTCCCCGAGGAGTTTGGCCGCTCCTCTGTGTATTATGTTCAAGGACTGAAGTGGTCTTTGATAAATGACCATGTTTTGGGGGAACCGGGGGGGGGGGGGGGGGGGGGGGTCAGAGCCTGCCCCCCCCCTCCCCCCTTCCTGACCAAGGCAGCTCTATATGGTTTGAGCCTTTTAGTGAAGACGGACGAAATTGGTCACATGAGAGACCGAGTCAGAACCGTGTCGTCGTGGGAACCGGTCCCTATGTGTGCTGCTAATTGCATTCCTCCACACCACAACAACAACCACACATCACATGAACAATATAGTGAAAAGCTTGTAAAATAAGAAAATGGAAAAAAAAAAAAAAAAAAAAAAGGATTCCTAGGCCTATATACCGAATTGATTGGCCACCACGCATGCGGAGCGATGAAATAGGGCTAAGTGTAACATCGGAGTAGCGTAGTGCCACGGTGTAACGTTAAGTGTGTGGGTTTAAATCAATCCAAACCCTCTGACACATTGTTCAATACCAAACTTCAATCTAAATTCAAATCCGGTCGGGAACTGAACGCAGCAGCTGGACTCGTTTCTAGTTTCTCCCTCAAGAAAACACACAGAACCCATAGCAGCATAACCAAATTGCACAATTTTCACCAAATTGTACGATGCATTGTGCTTCTTCTGTGGGTATAGCCTACCCTATACTCGGGTAATTCAGGGACATTGAGGTACACACATATTTTCTTTTTTTTGTGCATTTGTTTTTGTGCAACTGTGCATCTTGTGCTGTTGTCCTGCAGCCTTGGCGAGACGCTGTCCATGGTGCTGATCCTCCTCTCTGCTCTGGAGAAGAAGTGGGGGACATTTTGACAGTAAAACTATATATATATATATTTTTTATATATATATCTTTTTTGTAAAGCCATATGGGCTCAGCAAAGATAGGATGGCTGTATTTCACAAGTGACAACACAAGGAGGCTCAATGTGCCTTATTCAGATCAGCTTTCCTACACACACCTCCAATGACGTGATGTCCTTTGGACGGAGGACGTGTGTCACCCTCCGCATCTTAACAACCCCCCCCCCTCCCCCGCACCCTTATAACCATAACAACCATCATATCAACCATCATCACCATGACAACCACAACATCAGCAGCAGCAACAACAACAACAACAACAGCCCACCTTATGCGCTCCAACCTGTGTAGTCTGCAGTACGACCACTAGGCTGCTCCCTTCCTCCTCCTCCTCCTCCGCTCGCTCCCTTCGCCTTTTCCCCTTTCCTCACCTTTCCTTTCCTCTCCTCTTTTTTATTTATTCAATTATTTATTTATTTATCTTTTAGTCATTTTTTAAAAATGTTTTAAATTTATTTTTTTTACCCACACTGCATACGCAGCTCGGCGGGAAGGACCGGAGCAGCCGCCCCCGTCGGAAGCGCGCCTCCTCCCTCCTCCTCCTCCCCCCCCCCCCCCCCCCCCCCCCGCATCCTCCCCCCCCCCCCCCCCTCCATCCACCAGCAGTCGCACCGAGACGCGGTACCGCTGACATCTCCTCTCTCTCTCTCCCGCGCGCGGACCTCGACGGCTCAACCCAGGACCAGGTCCAGGACCAGGACTCCCTTTGAAGAAGAGGACGACCTGTGCTCCCCAGTCTCTCTCTCTCTCTCTCTGAGCCAGGACCCCCCTTGTCATTCATCCTTCACGCACGTATTGCGTATCTTTATTTGGGGGTTTATTTTTTTTTATTGACTGTGTGTGTGTGTGTGTGTGGTTTTGGTGACACACACACTTGCCATATTTTTTGGCTGGTGGTGGATTTTATTGGAGCCATTGCGAGCTGTCAAAAGGGGAGCAGCTGATTTTTGACAAGGTTTTTTTAATTTTTTTTTTAGTATTTGTGTGTGTGTGTGTGCGTGTGTGTGTTAATGTGTGTGTTGGTGTGTGGCTACCTATGTGAGGATTGCTTGTGACTGACTTTCACGGACGGCGGTGCCAGAGGAGGCAAGGAGGGGGGTGCTGGGTGGTTTTTGGGGGTCTGGGTCGGTGGGTCTGGGTGGGTCTGGGTCGGTGGGTCTGGGTCGGTGGGTGTGTGTGGGGGGTGGTGTCTAAGTTGGAGGACTAAACGGACAGAGGGGGGCTGCAACGGCTGGATGACGGACTCCCTCTCCGCAGTCAAAGTCTGGTCTCTGCTGCAGCGGCTGGACCCGCCAGTCCGGACCCGTGGAGTCCTACTCCTCCGACCGGAGTAACCCAAGACTAAAGGACCCGTATCTCCCCCCCCCCCCCCCCCCCCCTCTTCCTCCTCTCTCACCCCCTCACCCCCACCCAACCCCCCCACCCCCCATCCCCATCCCCTCTGCGGGTGTCTTTCATTCATCCCCTATCTAGAGTGAGATTGAGCATCCAGGACCAGGCGGACCCGCGATGGTTCACCTGTGAAGAGGGGAGGAGGGGGGAGGGAGGGAGGGAGGGGTGGGGGAGGAGGGAGATACAGCCAAAGGTGGGGGTGGTGGTGGTGGTGGTGGGGGTGTGGGGGTGGGGGGGAGGAGGAGAAGATCTCGTCTCGTTCGGTCACTTTGACGGTTGCAGCATGGCCGGAGCCCGGGGGGACCGCGTCGGTCGGGAGGTGGGATGCCTGCTCCTGCAGGTCCTGCGGGTTCTGGTCCTGGTCCAGGTCCTGCTCCTGCAGCCCGCGGCGGGCAAGGTGTGCAACGACCGCGCCAGGCACCCGCAGGATAACAGCTGGTTCGCCAAGGACAAGGAGAAGCTGCCCATCATGGTGCTGATGCCCATGAACGAGTCGGCCCTGATGAGCGGCATCAGCCAGGGCATCGAACCCGCGGTGCAGCTGGCCATCCAGCACATCCAGGAGTCCGAGAAGTACTCGTTCACGCTGATCACCAAGATATACGACACGGAGGTGAGCGCAGAGCTTTTCTAATAACAGCCCTTCGTTTTTTTGTTGTTGTGGTGTGTGTGTGCGTGCGCGCGCGCAGGAGTGTGTGTGTGTGTGTGTGCGTGCGCGCAGTAGTGTGTGTGTGTGTGTTTGCGTGCGTGCGTGCGCGCAGTAGTGTGTGTGTATGTGTGTGTGCGCGCAGTAGTGTGTGTGTGTGTGTGCGTGCGCGCAGTAGTGTGTGTGTGTGTGTGTTTGCGTGCGTGCATGCGCGCAGTACTGTGTATGTGTGTGTGCGTGCGTGTATGTGTGTGTGAGTGAGAGAGAGAGAGACCGCGCGCGCGAAGCACAGCGCGCATGCGTGTGCATTTTCCGACGGTGCATCGCGGGGCTTCGCCGCGTGCGGTGCGGCGCGGCGCGGCGCGGTGCGGTGCGCGCCCACGTGACAGCAAAAAACCCCCACATTATCCTGTCATGGTTTGGTGACACCTTGCTAGGAGCCCCCCCCCCCCTCCCCCATAACGCAAAGGTCAGCGGTGGTGTTTAATTGATCACAAAAAAATGCTGCATGTGTATCAAGAAGAGATCACCTGTCCAGAAGAATCAGGACATTGATGTGATGTAGACGCACACAGGTGGTGCACGTGGTGCACGTGCACGTGCACCTGCAGCACGTGCACCTGCAAAAAGCCGTTGCAGAGTTGGAGCATACACCTGGTCTGGTCTCATCCACATCCACATTAAGGCAAGCCTCGCTCCTCCTCATAGGTATCCTTGAGTCCAGTTCTCCATAGGCCTACCTATAGTCTACCCATAGGCCTATAGCCCATCAGGAAGGCCTAGAGGTGAAGGTTTGAGAGTAATAATTAGTTAAGTGAGTGAAGCTATAGTGTTGCAGATGACAAATGAGCCCCCCCCCCCCCCAAAAAAAAAGAAAGAAAATGAACTAGGCCCACGCTGCATTAGTAATGCATCATCCCAGACGTCCCTAAGCATGTGGCTTATAAAAACTCTGTCACGATTCACTGTCATTTCACATAACACACGTGGTCTTCCCGGTGCCTGAAGAGGGCGGTCATTTGTTGTGAGATATGTCTTCTGACTTCTCCCTGCTGCTGCTGCTGCCCACTCAGAGGAGCTTAGCTTTGCTCCCCGCTCGTTCGCCCCCCAACAAAGCTTGATTTAATAGAGGCCATTAAAAAGATAGGCCCGTTGCATTACGGCTGCATGACGCCCGCTCTTGAATATCGCTATTGATCATCGATGTCTGCGTGCCTGAGCCATGACGACCTTTGCGTTGCGCCGTCGGATGCATAATTTGGCAGATCTGGAGCTATGTGGTTGTGTTGTTTTTTTGCCCTTAATAAGTTTCCATTTTGCTTATCATCGATTTTTGTGTCGCCGTGCTCGTTCACAAGATCGTATTACCTTGGATATCCCATTTATGAACACGTAATTGGGGGGAAAAACTGCATTCACCTAATAATGCTCCCCAGGTGGAATAAGCTTCAGGCCCCCCCCCCTTAAGTGAGACACATTTTTAACCTTAAAACAGTTCAAGCTCGTGTCGAGCCACGTTTTATATAAGGAAGGCTCGTGTTTTTCTTCATGTGTCTGCTTTCCCCCCCCCCCCTGTGTAATGCACTTATTTCAACTGTCTCCTTTTTGTATTTTGATTCGACATTCTCACATTTTTTGATTGTATAACGTAATGATGATGATGATGATGATGATGTATTTGCGGGGCGCCATTGTGAACGAGAGTTTTGCCCTCAATTGGTTTCCCCCCGGTTAAATAAAGGCTATCTATCTATCTATCTATCTATCTATCTATCTATCTATCTATCTATCTATCTATCTATCTATCTATCTATCTATCCATCCATCCATCCATCCATCCATCCATCCATCCATCTATCTATCTATTATCTATCTATCTATCTATCTATCTATCTATCTATGGTGTGTTGAAAATTAGCTCGTCGGCTTGAATTATTTAAAGGCTTTGGCGGCACCCAGCCGCTGCGGAGGAGAGGAGACCTGCTGCTCGGGCTCTGCTGTACATTTTCGGTTGCCATGTCTACAGGAGGAACGCTCCCTTTCCCCTTTTCACGTGGAGCCGACGCCTTTGAAATATCCCCACATCTGTTGAATAAGTAGGGCCGTGTTAAAACACTTCTGTCCTTTTGATTCGAAGCCCTTCTTCAAAACGTGCCGGGGTACAAACACGGTTTCCATGAATTCGCTTGATGTGTGTGTGTGTGTGTGTGTGTGTGTGTGGCCTAGGCTATACATTTCCGCTGAGAGAGAGCGACGGCGTGACTCCATGCGTTCAGACCACGCTGGTAATACCCCCCCCCCCCCTCCCACGCGCTTCAGCAGCGGTAAGATGAGCTCTGTGCTAGCGGTTTGCCGGTTTGCTAGCGTGACATCCGCTCGCCGCGCTGCTAATAGCGATACCTGCTTCCTGATATACGCGATCGATAGCGAGCCCGTTAGCCGTTTGAGCTATTTTCGGCGTCGTTGTGGTCAACATGGAAAACCGGCACGTAGCCTTTAGCTTAAAAAAAAAAAAAACGGGGCAGTTATGTATCACTTCATTGATATGACGCCGCGCGGACCGCATTTAGTTAGCGCCTATCTGACCGTTTCGGCGGCGTAACGCATCCACAGCCGCTTCAGATTGAGTGTCTCGCTGAAGGACAACTAACCAGGAAGAGCCAAACTAGCTCAAACTAGCAACCTCTGCAGTTGGTAGGCTAAACTAGCCCCCTGAGCTAATGCTCAGGGGCTAGTTTACTAGTTTACTACATCTATAAATCTATAAATCTAGCTCTAGATAGATACATAGGACAACTTGCTAAAGGACAACTTCAACCAGGAAGAGCCAAACTAACTCAAACTAGCAACCTCTGCTAGACTAGCCTTTAAGCTAATGCTCAGAGGCTAGTTTACTAGTTTACTAAATCTATAAATCTAGCTCTATATAGATAAATAAGGAAAACTTGCTGAAGGACAACTTCGACCAGGAAGAGGCAAACTAGCTCAAACTAGCAACCTCTGCTAGACTAGCCTTTAAGCTAATGCTCAGGGGCTAGTTTACTAGATCTATAAATCTATAAATCTAGCTCTATATAGATAAATAAGGAAAACTTGCTGAAGGACAACTTCGACCAGGAAGAGCCAAACTAGCTCAAACTAGCAACCTCTGCAGTTGGTAGGCTAAACTAGCCTCTGAGCTAATGCTCAGGCGGCTAGTTTACTAGTTTACTAAATCTATAAATCTAGCTCTATATATATAGCTCTATAGATCTATACATCTAGCCTGTATTGTAATGGGTCACAGTGTTGCTACAGCAAGCAGAGCTCGCGTCAAACAGTTTGTATACAGCGTTAGGAAACGCCGTACGGCAGGCGGAGCGTCACCCATGGGTGCCCTAGTTTTGAATCAACACTCGCTGGGTCTTCATTCTGCACAAGCGCCGTTCAAAAGCTGCAGGTGAATTTGCTCCATTTTGCCAACAGTCAACACGCAAAGCACAGCGAGCGCATCCCCACCAGCGATGATGGCGCGCCGCATCATCACGCTGCAAACAGTTACTGTATACTGTTGCTAGGTAGAGGTGCGGAGAGCGGCGGTCCTGAGAGGCACCAGTGAATCGTTTGCACATAGGGCTCGCTGTGAGGCACACTGATGTTTCATCATGTCGGGGTCGAGGAAAACGTAATGTTTTGGAGTTGATTTATCTGGTGTTAAAACAAATAGAT
>JAOPHQ010001333.1:7500-10000 GCA_030340625.1 Merluccius polli | reverse complement strand
AAAAACGCGCGGCGCTCATAAACAGTCACTTCCTGGCTGTCACCGCGAAAGCATCTGTCTGGAGGGAGATAACCCATTTCCTTATGTTCCCTTTTTTGTGTATTTCTTTTTGTGAGGGGTTGTCAAAGTGAAAGTGTTTAATTTGATAAAGGGAGACGGATTGGCCGGACTTATCTCCTGTCTGACCTGTCAGCCGCCTGAGTGAGCCCAGGTGTGGTAAACCAGTCAGGGCCCTAATCACCTGATTGCAAGGACGCCGGGGGGGGGGGGGGGGGGGGGGGTAGGGGGCGGGGGGCGGTAGAGGGGGGGGGGGGGGGGGGTAGGGGTGGATACTGAAGTTTAACAGCACCCCAAGGAAAACCACCATCCCCATTCTTACCAGGGGGGGAAGGTAAAGAAAACGTTTCCCCGCGGGGGAATCCCTGCCGTCCGCCATCCGGTCTAATTACGGCCCTAGCAGGGGCCTCTGGACAGGACCCCTAGGGGTGGGGGGGGCAAGCAAGCTACAGTCTGTAGGCTTCAGCACCGTATCCCAGCATGCATCTTGGTTGGCTCAGACCACACTTTGCTTCAGTAAATGACATCAATGTTGGCGAGTGACAAACGCAAAGCAGGTGGTAGGGGGTTGTTGACAAGGCATATTGGGACTTCGCAATTTTGTTGCATGTATAATTTCAGAGTAAATTGGATTATGACCATTTAGAAAAATGTAACTAACAATTCAACAAGCCTAGGTGCTGCATTACCTGCTGTAATGCCTGTTCCCACACTACAGAAGCGAACACAGCTGTTAGCTCATTAGCTTATGTTAAAATACATACAAAATGATAAGCCCTAACTTGTGACACTGTCTTAAACATTTAAGTAATATAGTCACCGGTCACGGTAACATACTGCATACCACCAGCAGCGCGTTGGTGGACTCAGACACAGCTGTGGACACTCACATAAATTGACCGAGAAACCGGTCCCTAAGCGAAGACGTGGATGTTTATCGGGCAATAATGTACGCTTTTTTTTACAATGACATTAAGGCGATCGATGGTAACGGGCTAATCAGTCACTTCAGAGCACCACCTCATGCAGAAACCGCAGCATGAGGAAACCTTGACAGATGTTCACCTTCGCCGAAATTGAATTGAATGAATCGGTAATTGGAGTGGATGCCACACACTCCGGCAAACAAACGGCAACAAAAGCCGCGATGATATTCGACTGTAGACAAACAATTAGGGCCCCCCGAATTAATTTGTCACGGTCCGATTTTCATTTTCCAATTCTCTGCGCGCCGCCTATTGTGTGTTCCTCCAAGCCGGCGCCGCGATGAGGCATCTGCTGCCATCGGCTCCGCCTCTCGCCCCGAACGCTCGCGCTGAATTGAGATGCGCCGCAGCTGATCCTCCGACACCGGCAACTAAGTCTGGGTGTTGTTAACATGAACACCTTGCTGGCGTTTACTCTCTGGGTTTCCACCTGGCTGTACTTCGGTATAGGAAGACAACCCCCCCCACACACACGCACCCACACACCCACACACACATATAGGGGGGGACCAATTGGGTCGGGAGTATGGGGTCTCACAATGACATAAACCCTATGTTGAGATCGCTGGACGTTACGCTGAAATATTGGTGGGGGGGGGAGGGACAAATTAGGTCTCTTTGAACATTGGTGGGGAGACGGCCCCCTGGTCCCCCCTGGGAGTTTGGCCCCTGGTCAAATGAAGAAGGAGGATGGAGGATAGGAGGGAGGACAGGAAGGAGGATAGGAAGGAGGCGGGGGGGGTTGAGGCGGGGGACCGTAACAGGTAGTGGTTTGAGACGGGGAAGCGGATACATGCGGAGTCAAACATACAAACACACATACGTGACGGGGGGAATCGTAAAACATTCGACAGGGTCGCGTTTAATGGAGACAGCGGATAGAGTGTAGCAGGAGGTTGAGAGATGTTTTTTTTTTTCTAGTACATTGGAAATTGGTCAGAGCCAGTGAGATGGATGTGGCAATAATGGATCTGACAGCCTCGCTGCTGGTGGTGCATGTATGAAAGTGCCACTGATTGCAGTCACCCCACCCTTGCTTTCCTCCATTTGCTGATCCAATTTCACTGTAAGCCCCAGACAACAAATCCATTGATTGTCCTTGGGAACACATTATTATTATCATTATTATTATTATTGTTATTGTTATTATTCATTATATTATATATTTTTATTATTACATCTAGAAATTAGAATTGTATCAAATATCTTTATAATTTATTCACGAATATATGTGTATATATGTGTTTTTAAATGTTGGTTGGGTGAGATGTAAAGAGTTTGCCTGCATGGATGTTGGATATTTATGCCCTTAGAAACATGTGGCATGCTGGGATATTTGAGAACATTTAAGGTTTTAAACCCAGAGGGAGAAGCACTGGTGTTTGGTGTTCAGAAAATGTCACTGAAAGTAATGGGTATGTGTGTTTGTATGTGTGTGTGTGTGTGTGTGTGTGTCA
>JAOPHQ010001333.1:0-2500 GCA_030340625.1 Merluccius polli | reverse complement strand
GTATTGTGTAGGTTGTAAGTAGGGGTACAGCACAATAAATAATTTGTGTTTTTTTGTGTGACCTTAATCCCTGTTTGTTTTGTACTGCAGGACTGATGGAAAACAGGCTATACAACGGTCGGTGTGTTGTTCACCATTTGTATTATACTTTGCGGTTTGGGAGCTCAAGCAAGGAAAGTCCCAGTGGGACCGACGGACGGATAGTTGGTTCTTGTCGGCCAGCCGTAGAGATGCTGTGTGAAATGTTTTTAAAAAGAGCAACCTCTTTTTTGGGGGGGATTTCAAGAGTACCTGACTGTTTAGAACGGGAGCATCAAGATTACATAGACAATCAGGCTAATCTTTAAAAGAGACTAGAATATATTAAATCTTATCTGATTCTGAAAGCGGAACATGATGATACAATTATAACGGCGGTAATCATCTTTATCGCTAACCGCCTTAACCATGGTCGGCACTGCGAGCGATACAGAGGCCTTTACTTTGGAAGAGGTTCCTCTCGGCGAACCCGAAGCCACAGCCGCGTCGTCGGCCCAAGCAGAGCGGCTCTATTCATATGTGTACTTATCACTGATTTCAAGATTAAAGACGGGGAGTTGGCAAAATGGCCGCTTCGGATGCCAACTGGTTGCCGAACAAAAAAATGAGACGTAGAGAAAACATCTCGCCAAGAACAACCTGACCATCTGCATAATTTATGCCGTTGTTGTCAAGTTAATGACTAGAATGATCCAGTTGAAAGCGTTCGACAGAAACACATAGACCATTTCAATAAATAAACAAGCCGGCCCGCCGGTGGGCATTTTTTCTAACCTCCTGGTTTCACTTGATTTCTTACGCGCCTTTTTGTAAGCAGGGGACATCGGTTTTTTTCCATTATGGGACACTCTTATTGCCCCAGAGGAGGGGGGAGCTACTAGCGGAGGACGCTGTCTCTCTCTGGAGGTGTTCACCGACCGCAACGGCGGAGAGAGCGGTATTCTGCCAAGCAGTCCTTTGATTAACCTTTTTCATTACACAAAACGTTTGTAAGGTAAAATACAGCCCTGGGACCGGCGGCGTGACACGCGCGGCGCGCCGACATCCCACAATGGCGCAGATTTCTCCGTAGATAAGCGGGAAAAAAATAATGTACTACTGTGTCGGCGCGCGGCGGCGGCGGGGCCGGCCGCTCAGTGGAGAGCGGGAGGGATGGAGGCCGCTTGCTTTTAAAACGGCCACCTGGGATTTAGGATGACATCCCGGTTTTATTATCGCAGAAGAAAAAGGAGAAGGAGAAGAAGAAGAAGAAGAAGAAAGAGCATTCCTGCAAAAACGCCTGCCGCCGCGACGATGGCCATTAAGTCTTTTTCTTCTCTGTATTAGCCCTGTTTTCCCGGTGATGGATACGTCCGATGGAAGTGTAGCTCAGCGATTACCGACGCCGGTGCCGCGCGGAGCTGTGGAAAAGGAGCGGGCGCCCGTCATGTTAATTCAATAGAAGGCAGTTGGACAGTGAGCGAGGATTTCATTATCCTGTGTAAAGCAGATCGTTTCAAGGGGCCATCTGGAGAGAGAGACTGGAAAGTATTTTGTTCCTGGGGCCCCCGCTAGAATCAACATCTCTTTGTTTACAAGAGCTGTTACAGCCCCGGCTGGTTAATAACATCGCCAAAGAAAGACGTTTTCTTGGTCAAATGTTACGCTAAGACGTCTCTCCCGCGGTAACTGGAATCACACAGTTTGTTTCGAGACTTTGTGAGACATATATATATATATATATATATATATATATATATATATATATATAAATACGCGCGATCTGTGAAATGGGCTAAAATGTAAATGTCGGGCTAAATGTCGATTTCCCGCCAGGGACGTCCGTTCCGTTTGATAGGCATAAACCTTGGAGTAGCGACGACGCGCTAGTCCATGTATCCCGCTAATTACCATTCTTATTAGCATTTCTGCTCGACATTTTGCAATTACCATAGAAATTAAGATCATAAGGTTTCCCGGGGGGGGGAAGTTGAAACGTACACACGCCGTGAAAATGACTAAAAGGTGTGTTTTGCGACTCATCTCCCGCGTGTCGTGTGAACAGTTATGGACTGCAGTTAAATTATCGGCTGGCCAGCGGTTTATAATATCGGATTATTTCTTTCTGGTCATATATATATATATGCAAAGGTGTCGTGTGGGAAAGAGGACACCAATTATAGAGGTGACGATGTACAAGAGATGTGTAATTAACATATATTATACTGTATATTGATTTATTCGAGAAATGGTTCGCAAAACTGATGATTGTGGACGCTCACCGCAGATGGGATAGATTAGGTTAAGGTGGATAGATTAACACTGGGCTTGGTATTGGGCGCCCGAGGGATTAGAAGAACTTTGTGCTTAATATACATATATCTACAAGACAACAGGGGCATGCTTAAATCCCCCATATGCGCACACACACACACACACACACACACACACCCACACAGAGCTCACGACTTAAGACAGAGTA
>JAOPHQ010001332.1:0-20109 GCA_030340625.1 Merluccius polli | reverse complement strand
CAGAGCTGCATGTCACCTAAACCTTTCCTCTGGGAAAATGCCTGCAAGTCCAACAGTCACCACCTATACTAAATACCCGGTGCACATCGAGGATAAGGCTACCTCTGCCCTGCGGACACGCGCAGCTCGTGGATGGAGCCCACCTAGTCAGTCGCCTAATGAACCGTTGCAGGGCCGTTTCTAGGCATATGCGGACTATGCGGCTGCATAGGGCCCCACCGCCACCAGGGGCCCCCCCAAATCCCGCGGTCGCACCCCCCCCCCCCCCCCCCCCCATGATAACATAGGGGCCCCAAATTTTTGTCTCGCATAGGGCCCCCAAACAGCTACAAACGGCCCTGAACCGTTGTTTCAAACAGATGATCCTGCCGCCACGACGCGGCCCCTTTGCGCGGATCGGTGACAGCTCAGTGTGGGAGGCCTGAGCGCTCACATCACTCACTGACACCGACAGCGCCTCTCCATCTGCGGCGCGTGAGGCCTGAAACCCTTCCAAACCTGTTCCGACCGCACCTGCGCAATTCATTCAGTCGCACAAATCAAACACTCGTTTTGCTTTTTAGAAGTCGTAACAAAAGGCACCGCAATTAAAGCTTACTGAACTAAAACAGCAATCGTAGGTATTGCTGCCACACATTGGGTGAGCCGTACGCGTTTTGCAACGGGTCATCAGATGTGATGTTTTCCGTAACCATGGCGACTTCTGAACGCCGTTCTTCTCGGAATTCCCCCACATCGCGCATGCACACGCGCGCGCGCGCACATGATTCAGAGGGGCAGGCTGGCCCTCTGGTGAAGACAAGAATGTAAGGGAAAATAAGGGAATGAGAGACAGATTGAATTGTGGTTTCCACTGTAAGTTATGAGTCACGCACACGAGTGAGGGACGGACGAAAAAGAAGGGGGAGAAAAAAAGGACTATTCTGGTATGGCAACCATGGTAACATAATAGGCGAGGGGGGGGGGGGGGCAGGTCCTTAAAGGGGATGTTTCCATAGCAATGCCCTGTGTGTGTGTGTGTGTGTGTGTGTGTGTGTGTGTGTGTGTGTGTGTGTGTGTGTGTGTGCGTGCGTGTGTGTGCGTGTGTGTGTGTGTGTAGATAAACATCCTATTCCCCAAAGCCGTTTGCATTGTCATTTACAAACTGTACTATACTAATATGTGTGTGTGTGTGTGTGCGCATGTGTGTGCGTGCGCGCGCGCGTGTGTGTGTGTGTGTGTGTAGTTGACTTCCTACGACGCGGCTCATTCCCATCCTACTCCAAGGAGCGGCCCGACGGTGAGTCAACACAAACACACGTCGGTAGGCCTTCGCCATCCAGCTCCGTCTGAGCGCGGCCACGATCCTTTCCGCAGGCCCGGTCTTGCGCGTCAGGGGTTGCAATTGTGTGAGCAGGGCGCGAGGTGAGGAGGACCCCGCCTCGGGTGCGTCGACTCGTCGACGGTTGACACGCCCGCTGTCATCTCAGCAGCAGCAGCAGAGTGAGGCTTTCCCAGCCAGCCCCCCCCCCCCCCCCCTCCTCGTCGCCTCGGCGATCTGTGTGTGTATACGGCACGCGTGATTGGTGTGTATGGGAGCGGCGAGATCCGTGATGCGGGGAAGATTACGCGGCGGCGGCGCGCGCGGGGGGGTGGGGGTCACCTCGGCTCCAAGTTTTGAATCACGCCCGTTGACACACGAGATAAGAGCCAGGGCGCGATAGGGCGGCTGCTCCTCCTCCTCCTCCTCCTTTGAGGCCCACCTCTCGCATGTTGTGTTTCAACACACTGGGCTGACGCACCTCTGCATTCCAGCCATAGCTGTTACTGTTCCAGCGGTTTAAACCCCCCCCCGTCCTCATCATGGCATCTCAACGTACAGAGGAGCGAGTCCATGCATGTGCGTGGGCGGGGATCAATAGTCCTACTTGTGCGAACACAGAGGCCGTCTTGTCTGTTAAAAGACTCAGGGGCAGGATGAGCCTGTTTTTGAGTTTTAACCGGGTCCCACCGGGAAACGAGCGATACCCGGGGGTCAAGTCTGTAAGCAAATACGCTTTTTTGCCTTTTGAGGAATGCGATCATCATCATCATCATCATCATCATCCTCCTGATGGTCGCTTCGTGTCCAGATTCCTACACACGGCACCGTCCAACGGATTGGGGGGGGGGGGAGTCAAAGTTGTGGATTCATTTCGATCGAATCGCTTGAAAACAGAGATGATTTATTTCACTGCGGGCCGCCGGTAAACACACCGCGCGCGTTCATGCGCTCACCGGTTTTTCCATCCTCACTTTTTAGTATTCCTTCCTTCAAAATAAGCGTGGCGTCACCGGAGGAACTAACTCTCAATATATAATTATATCTTTCCCCTCCTCCTAAAATTCATAAATCAACATCTCCTGACATAGTTTCCAGAGTAGTGAGTGACCCAACGCTGGAATATAAACAGTGAGCATTTGCAGTTTTGGGCCTCGATTCGAGAACATTACTCCTCGACGACGGCCCACCTCCACACACACACACACACACACACACTGGTAATATGAGCCCGGAGCCGCTACGGGGTTTCACGTTGAGAAACGCAGGGGCCGCCTGTTTTCCCTCTGCGCAACCTCTCCTCCCTCTCCCGTCTCACGCTTCGCTCTCTCTCTCTCTCTCTCTCTCTCTCTCTCTCGCGTTCCCTGCCGGTAATTCCCGTTGCAGGGCAACATAAACCAAGCACACAACAGCTAATAAATACATAGTAAAGCTAAACACCGACTCCGAGGAAGGGGGAGTTTTATTTGCGGCCATTGTCGCGCGGTTTCAGCCTGCGCGCCGTGTGTATCGTCTTGTCTTTCCTTCTTCCTCTTTCCAGCTTTCCTCCCCACCCTCTCAGTTGGGCTCACCTTTGACCTCCCCCCTCATTCCATTCCTGGGCTGAATTACTATGCCGCGGTCTTTGTGTTGCGAGCTCCGCTCTACTTTAAGTGCCCCCCCCTATCGTGTGAAAACACGGGCCACCGCCACCGGGGAAAAAAAAGGAGGCCGAGCGAGCAGCTGAGATCCAAAGGTCACGCGGCGGCGGCGACCTCAAGCGATATACCGTATCTATACTTGGGTGGCGTGCGCGTACGTTCCGGCGTGTGTCGCATTCGTGAAGGTCCGGACTATTTTTCTTTTTTAGGGCCCCGCGCGCGCGCACACACACACACACACACGCACACACACGCATGCACGCACACACGCACACACACGCACACACACACACTTCCTGAACTGCGGCCCTCGCGGCTTTCTTCAGGAATCCCGTGTTGACTATGTGCACGTCTGGGCGGGGCGGCGGGGGGGGGCATATGCACTGGGGCGGCGCAGTTACCTTTAAGAAGCGGCTTAGATACTGTGTGTGTGTGTGTGTGTGTGTGTGTAAATGACTGAAGTTATTGTAGCCGCAGAATGAAATAGAAAGTTACAGAAGAAAATCAGCATTAAGATGACAGGCCAGACAAAGAGGCTGCCCTCGCATGTCCACTAACAGCCTTGAACTTCCATGGTGACTGCGTTGTTTTACGTGGTTGGGGGGGGGGGGTTGTAGCCATCGTGTGTGTGTGTGTGTGTGTGTGGAGACATCCCTCCAAGTGATTAAGCGTCCATAGGCCCTCTTATATCGCCCATTAAGACCAGACCTCCAGGCGAAGCCGTAAACACGCCAGAGGTGGGGAAATTCCTTTTTAAGGGCCGAGCGGCGGCGCGGGCCTGCGGAGGAGAAGCGGGAAGGGGGGGAAAGAGGAGTCCGCAGCGCGCAAACCCTCTACCTACCGCAACGGACGGAAAGTCGAAAGTACGAAAGGCTCGGCTCGTTTCGATTCGCCGGGACCGCGGGAGGAGGGGGTTCCAGGGTCGCCAGCGGGGGCCCCCCCGCGTTTCGTCGTCTCCCTCCTTCAGGCCCGGGGACCCTCGGTCGCCCCGCTCGTAACCAGATGTGCGGCGCACAAACACACACACACACACACACACACACATGCAGTCGCGCACCACATGCTCCGCACATGCATGCATGCAGACTGCCTTTTTTTCCTGTCACACAACTGCTGCGACGGGCCCCTCAACTTTCGGTGTCGTCCCTCTCTCGTCTTGTCCGGCTGCAACTGCGGCGGCGGGGGGGGGGGGGGGGGGGGTGGGTTCGATGCTGGTGTGGGGGGGGAGGGCGGGGGGAGAGGGGAGAGCGAGGGAAAATAAAGAGTTTTTTTTCAAGAACAGAGAAAATGTCCACAGAGCAGGGAGCGAAGGAGGGAGGGAGGAGGGAGGAGGGAGGGAAGGAAGAGAGGAAGGAAAAATGAGTCGTGAGTTTGGGGGCCTGCGATGGAATTCAGGGCAGGGGAGGAAGGTTCTGCAGAGCTTGGATCGCCACAGTGTTGGTGTTGGCACAGCACCCTGTATTGTTCTGGTGGGTTACTTTAGTTTAAGACTTTGACTCTGTTCATGGTCGTTTGAAGACGAAGGGAGGGGGGGGGGGGGGGGGGGGGGGGGGGTGGGTTGGGGGGGGGTGCAGCGCTCTTAGCATGGGCCGCGCTGTAACGCCTGCGTCGTCCAATGCTGACGCCGCCGCCGCTGCGCTCGCTCCAGTTACAGCCTACTCTTTTTCAAAGCGCGGCCCACAGGATGGGTGAGTCATGTGTGTTCAAGGACTCGGGCCCTTCGCTGTTGTGGGAACATTTCCATTTTCTGATTTCCATGAGACCACAGAACAAAGTAAAATGGCCGCCATGATTCAACGGTTGGGTAGCAGGCCCGTGTGATTGTCGGCGATGAATCACTCGCAGTCTGAACCTGTAGGAAAGAATGAGACATCCGAGTTGCACACAAATGAAAAAGCCTCTCTGACTTCGTCTTTCCGAGATGGGTTTTTTTTTGTGCGTGGAGAAGCGGCTTTTAAACGTCAATCATTTCTGAAATAAACACGCATATCCAGACTGATTTATTTGACCCATATTAGACAAGACTTAGTCTCATCTCTCCATCTCTCTGGCACCCATACATAACATTAACAGACATAATGAGCCCAGTAATGCAGACACAAGGTCTAGTTCCCAAAAACGAACTACCACTACCAACGGTGGTGGTGGTGGTGGTGTGTGTGTGAGCCACTGCCACATGTCACAGGCGGTGGGGTGGGCCACACCCACCGATCTTCGTAGTTCCCCTTCTCTCGATCTGCAGCCAGTTTCTCAGTATCGAGAGCAGAGCAACTCCCCCCCCCACCTCCCCACCCCGCCCCGCTACACTAGCTCATTTCAGACAGCAGGGGACAGACTGGCTGTGCCTGCCTCCCACAGTGGCAGGAGGAGTAATGGGAGGCCGCCAGGGAGAGAGTGGCTGTAAAAGAGTAATGCGTGCCGGTGACTTTAACATGCGTCTCGGTGAGTCAGGGCCAGCCCACTGTAAGTGGTGGTGGTGGTGGTGGTCCGGGGTTTGGAAGACACAGCCTCATTGGACGGCGGTAAAAGTGTGTGGAAAACACATGCGTAGCACTTAATGTACAAAATTGGCCAAATAACATTATCACTGTGGATTATGCGTTAAAAGGGCCAATCATTTAAAAGAAGCCTGCATAACCTTCATTTTTACCATTAGATTTTCTTTTTTTACAATTGAGAAACAATGGTAAACCTGCATTAATTACACAGCGCCGGCTTCATAGAAATTGGGCATGGCAGGGGTTGAATGGCACCCGGCTACGCCTTCCTTGACAGGTGTGTAGTAATACTGTGGCGGTAACAAAACATGCATTATTTTTTTTTTTTTATCAGTGACAATCTTAAGTATAACTGGGTGTGGACACAGCAGTCATGCACTCAGTTTAGGGACAGGCGTCAGAAAATGAGAAGGCTGTGTGAAGGGTTTCGCCCTTTAAAATCAACCCAAAAAACACACGCCGGAAGGAAGCCATCCAGAGAAAGACTTAAGTGCTTATTTCACCACACTTTAGTAGTGCATTCATACAATTCAGCAGCTTATAAACGGGGGTAACGCCCTTCTCAAAGACATCCGCTTTCCTTGGTTGGCATGTACAGTCATAATATAATGGCGTTGTATATCTATATATATATATATTACAGTGCTTGCAATTCTGGCATGGTTGAAGCACTTTATTTGTGCTGCATGTCAATGGCAACACAAAGGCGTCAGTTTTCTGCCATGACTCAATCATGACTCGGTTTGTCCAATTCAGCAAAGTGGACACTAGATGTTTATATGCACTCCGACCGATAAAAAAACTGAAAAGACATAACAGCACGGTCCGTTTGTGTTATAAAAGACGCCTTCTAGATTTGTAAAGGCACCGTTACAAACATCCGACGAATCCCACTGCGATTACATGTTTTTGCAGATAAGCGCACTTTAAACAAGCCTCCTGAAAGTGCTTGAGAACAGGGCTTGGTCGTTGTATCTGCTGTTGAACTAGTGAAAAAACCCAAACAGGGCCCAGCTCGCCCCCCCCCCCCCCCCAGACTCACCAAAAAAATACTGCGCCATGAATACATGTCTGACCTTGAGGACCTCAAATCTAGTGTTTGTGCGCCTTCAACAGGTAGAAAGCGGTATTGCAGGAACAACTTTTAGTTGCATACGGCACAGCAGCACTAATGTAATTGAGATTTGGAGATCAGGAGCCATTGTGTCCACAGGCTGGATTGAGACACGTCAGTGCAGAAATTGGTCTTGTGACCTTCCGATTATTAATTACGGCCTGCATGTCCGGTGATCAACTGGGAATTATTGTTCATCACCGGTACAGAGTAGAAGTCATCTTACACCACTTTGTGATTAGATGGGTTAAAACTCAGAAACACAGGGACCAAAATAACCCTTTAATAAGTCACATTTGAAAGGAAAACGGACAAATTAAATCCCAGCAATGAAATCAGGGTAAAATGCTTTATTTCTCAACTCAAAGCCACTTAGCAAAGGGGGTGGGGCATCGCAAATCGATCTTTGTCGTTACTTAAAGCTGCAGCTCCAATTTCTTTTTTTCCCTCTCACCGGTTAATAAGTACAAAGTGACTGAAGTCCGTATTTTCTTTTAGCCATTTGGATCGCACAGGCACCACGTGCTGCCGTTAACTGAAGACTGTCCCTCCCGTCCCGCTCACTTGAAGATCTTGCCCTGGTTGAAGGGTTTGCCCACATGCTTGAATTCTCCCTCCCAGGCCAAGTACTCCTTCACCATGGTCTTGCACTCCTCGCTGTCGGGGTCCAGCTTGCGCCAGCTGTACGACTCGTAGTCAATCTGCCAGTCATCAGAAAGCTGCGGGGGGAGACGGTACGTTGAGTTAGCTTTTGGTCCTTTCAACGCCACTTCAACTCGCACATATATCCATTTTAAGAAAATACAGCCATTGTCAGATCACACATCTTTACTTTCTTTACAGAGATTGCGCAAACGGTGGCTCACTAGCCCTAATTAAAACCCGATCAATTGAAATAAAAAAAAAGGGACTGGCCTTTATAATTGGGACAATTATGATGAATTGGGTCATTATTCCACCAATGGGCTTATGTTTGAAAATGACGTACGACTCGACTCCAAATGTGTCTTTACTTGTCCAAGATGTGCCCATAGCATGAAACAGCCTGTTTTCTCATTAGATTGAGAAGGCTGGGATGAATATGGCTCAATCACTCTGCCCCTGCCAGATATAAGACAAGGTGCCATGAATGGACACCGCCTTGCCCAATGACAGGGGAACGTTTAATTTTTTTAATACGTTTGGATCTCATTAGCGCCAACATGAAACGAGTCTCCTTGTGAAGCATTAGTTAATATGTAATATTTACCTTTTCACATGACTAATATGCAATACAATTCCTATACCGTACACCTCTGAATGCTTTTTTATTCGATTATAATGCATATGTACATAAAATAAAATTTACAATGTTCATAAATAACTTGAAAGCCAAGAGATTCTTAGTTCCCAGCTTGCCCACTGCTGCCCCCTAGTGTGATTGCAAGTGTCATCAATAAAAAAAAATTAAAAAAAGGGACTGGCCTTGATAATTGGGACACAGCTTTAGCCTAATTTTAATTAAGCAGCGTATCCACCCAAAGTACCCAGAACTTTTAGTCCCAGGAACCAAGCGGTTCTTTCAGCCCACTGTTGTCTGCCAGAGGTCAGTCTACTGGTGGAACAGGCAGCTGAGCTGACAAAGATGGCTGTGGGAATAGTGTACTAGTAAAAAAGAAAAATGCAACTGCACCCGTTTGGGAGTATTTTGGGTAGTACAGACGATAACGGTGAGCCAAAGGGTTGAGTCCGAATATTTGTTCGTTATTCAAATATCAAGTCAGGATTCGAATGCCTCGGTTATTATTTATGATAATGATACCTGCCGTCCAGCGTGAGATTCGGCAAGACCTAACAGCTGGTTGTAATATGTTGTAGGGTTCTCCCCAGGATCTTGTTTCCATGGTGACGCTCCCACTAGTCAGTTGCGACCATAGCAATAAGAGGTTGCGTCAAGCGGGGGGGGTTAATGGATTTAATAATGAATGTAGGTTATTTAGCAGCTATTTCAAAGTTTAAACGAGGCCAAAAAGCTCAACTTACTCATAATAACGGGTTGGTAATTGAATAAACATGAATAGAACAGGTAGCAATGTTTTTTTCCTTTTATGGCGATGCTCACCCACAATAGTGCCCGTGTGTGAGAGAGAGAGGGACACACAGACAACACACACAATACTTACAGGGAACACGAGCTCCTGGCCTCTGAAGACCCAGATGCCAGAGATGCTGCTGTCGTTGTTGCTGCCGAACAGGATAACGCTGGCGAAGGCGTTCTTCCTGAGCCTGTCCAGACGTTGGAACATGCCTGGGAGGGAAGAGCAATACTGGTTGAAGCATGTGCTGACCCAATAGCGTGCCTCCTTGTCAACGCATTGGTAGAGCCAAGAGATTATTAATAGTTATTGATTTTTGGTGGCATCGCATCTCGATATAAAAACAGATTATTGTGATATCTTTTATGGTCTGACATATGCACTTAAAAAAGGATAACATATATATTTTAGTGTGATTCATTACATATGCACATTACTTTAAAGACTTTAATTTCAAGTCAACTGTATTGAACCGGCGAATCAATTATTTGACTATGTATGGTAGGAAAAACAAGTTTTCCCGTTTAACAAGCCAATATAGGTTACTAAGAACGTTGCTGACAGGCGCACTAAATCCAACCGTAACATTTAACTAGAACCAAGGTAAAGGGCCCCTATGTTATCACCAGGTGTGATGTCGAGTCAAAATCTACCCTCTATTGACCTGAACAAGTGGGAATCTTCACCCACATGCATGACGGCTAGAACAGAATATCAGTTGGGCTGATCTATCCATCACACATCTTGGTGAACAGCCCCCACTTGTGAAGTCACTACAGGGAAGATTTTGACTTCGACTGGCTTGTAATGGCTAATCAACATCACACCTGGTGGTAAAATAGGGGCCCTTGAAAAGATGTTGGATAGTCAACATAGTCACACCGCATAATATAGCGATCTAAAGTGGGGAGCAATGCCCAGTCAGCGTCCTGGCGGATCTAGCTGCTGGAACCTGACTGGGGAGCGCCATTGTTTCTGTGTTTCAGTTTTTAAAATCAACGTCGCTGGACCCACCAGGACTTGGGAATATATTGGTTATTTATACTCCATAATGTTCAACTTTCACTCTGACTGGATCCATAAGCAATTAATCAAAAGTGAATTAATTATTTGGTTGACTCACATCCTTATTACATACAAGCATCTCGATACATGGGCTATGATACAGCAACAACACTTTTTTTTAACTACTTCGGTGTGTGTCGGTCTGAAAATCTGTGCGAATTGGTTCGATACTCATTTCTTTGATTCAGGGATGCAGAATACCATATTTTTGGGACAGAGTACCGAGTAGCACGGTACTCGCATTTGAGTAGACCTACTTGCCAATAACATGTACTGATAAAGAGTCCTTTGAATAATCAATCAATAGTAACTATTGTTACCACAATAGTACAATTTTGAATAACGGGTTAGATGTAAGGAAAAAATACAACTATACTAAATAAATTAACATCCAGACATCAAAAAATAGATCTCAATATTGGTTGGTACATTTGGCAATTAAGCCTAACTGATTTAAATTGAAGCCACAATATAAAATTACAGAAAACATGAAATACTTGACTAAAGAACAATCAAGTATGGAAATTATATTTCCATAATGAAACTAGTTCACAGCTCAAAATGTAATTCTGGAACTAAAATTATTTTCAAAGTTGCTTAATCCAACGATAATTCTTCCAATTAATCGATGATTAATAATGTCATAAATAGCAAATGCCAGTCACATGCTACCAGAGTCCAAAGTTCTGTCATAAATTGGCATGCTTTATATGACAAGCAGCCAAGAAAAACTAAAGTATTCAATTTATAATGATCGATGAACCAAAAATGTGGCCTCGTTGCTTGGAAGTGCAGATGATTTGTAGCTTAGTTGCTGCGTCGCAGTTGGCCGTCACAAGATGCATTTTGGAAAGTAGAAACTAGAAAGACTCCATTCCGAGAAAATAGTGAATCGGCTATTGGTAACATTTGGATCGCTTTTCTGACCAATGCATGTTACACAAGGATCGGTTGGGGTCCTGCCAGTCACTCACATTGTACACATTCAAATCAGGGGCCGATGCATGTCGTGATTTGTTACACCTCTAGTTAGAAACTGAAATACAAAACAGGTTTTTTAAGGGAGTGGCATTTATATTCATTAAATACAGACTTATCCTGAAACAGCTTTAAGATGTGCCCATAGCATGAAACAGCCCGTTTTCTCATTAGATTGAGAAGGCTGGGATGAATATGGCTCAATCACTCTGCCCCTGCCAGATATAAGACAAGGTGCCATGAATGGACACCGCCTTGCCCAATGACAGGGGGACTCGTCCAGAAATATTTTTTGGATCTCATTAGCGCCAACATGAAACGAGTCTCCTTGTGAAGCATTAGTTAATATGCAATACAATTCCTGCATCAAATAATGTTGGACTGATGTCATTCATCAACATATAATGAAGACAATCATCATCCGCTTTATTATATCACAACACAAATTATTAAAACCAATTTAAAAGTCAACAGATTCTTTGTCCGACTGCAAGTGTTGTCGTTACTTTATGTATCCGTGGGCGGCTGGCTTACCTGAGATGAGGTTGCAGCTCATGAAGGCCTGGGTGAGCTCCTGGGGATACTTGTACTCGCAGTACCAGATGGAGTAGCCCTCGCGGTCAAAGTTTTCCCAGAAGTGGGGGATGGCCACGGTCAGGGTGTCTTCGTTGGAGTACTTCCTCTTGCACTCGTCCATGACAAACGAACTGCATCAGGAGACGAGTGAGAACATGTTACAACATGTGACAAAAATGATTAACAATGGTCCTGGTGCCATTACTGCAGCGAAATCTAGCGAAGGATAACTGGAACCCACACATCGCTATATCCTTAATATAAACTACGTCCCCACGCAAGAATTTTCATCTAAACAATTCATAATAATGTGCCCATAGCATGAAACAGCCTGTTTTCTCATTAGATTGAGAAGGCTGGGATGAATATGGCTCAATCACTCTGCCCCTGCCAGATATAAGACAAGGTGCCATGAATGGACACCGCCTTGCCCAATGACAGGGGGACAACTCTTCACCTCATACCCAGTTAATTTAGATATTGATGGCAGGTTAAAGATCTGAGATTCAACCCTTAAAGTACCCTCAACTGTTGAGGGATACTGGATACAAGTATTTTTTAAGTGCATGCGTGTTCACTACATGAATAATGGAGAAGATCGTTGCTCCAAGCATTTTCTTATGGCCTTAAGTAAAAGCAAATGTTTACAAGAATGGACCACCGCCCTCCCACGACTTATTTAGCTGATTTTGCATCTGCATCGCTCGTTAAAAGCAGTTTGATGAGGCGTGAATGAGTAGCCTTGAGCTGCTGTTAAGACTACTTTGACAGATAATTGTATGGTTCTCATGTAAATGAATTGCTATTAAGGGGAGCTACATTTGAATTGAACATGCTAGCCAATAGAGGAGCCAAAGACTAGCGTGGTGTTGCTTGTACCTTTTTGGCAGGTGGGCGAAGGGGTCCTTTGACTTGGGCTCGGCGGCAAGTGCAACCTCACACTCGTCCATCTCCTCCTCGGCAGGGGCGGCTTTCTTCTCTTCCTTCTTCTTTTCCTTCTTCTCCTGGGGCTTGGCGGGCTCCTTCGCTGGCTTCTCTTTCTTTGTCTGAGAAGTTTCTTTCTTGGGCTGCATCTCTGCAAACTTCTTGGCTGCAGGAGCGGACAAAAACACATGGTTCGGGTTAGAGGAAAAGCTTGGGCCATTCGGTAAGGAGCTCCAGGGGATGCATGAAGTCGCATTGTGAAATCAACAAACGGTGCGGGAGACTCGACATGGGCTTTCCATAAGGGCAATGTGGTTTAGATCATAGCAGTACAAAAGAAACATAATCCAATAAATTCTGTTCAGCCCATGTTTACTAAATCCAAGTGCATCTAGGGTCATCCCACCTGGTACATTAGCTATACCAACATGAGCCATCTTAAATGTGCACCGATTCTCAGGCTGGGCAATAACTCAACATTACAGTTTATCATTGTTGAGTGGTAATGTATAGTCGTGAAATACAGACACTTATCCTGAAACAGCTTTAAGATGTGCCCATAGCATGAAACAGCCTGTTTTCTCATTAGATTGAGAAGGCTGGGATGAATATGGCTCAATCACTCTGTCCCTGCCAGATATAAGACAAGGTGCCATGAATGGACACCGCCTTGCCCAATGACAGGGGTACAACTATTCGCATTAACACATTAACAAGGTTGTTAAGTGGTATCCTATAGTGATGAAATATATGGAGTCAAAAATCACAATATTGAGAACCAAGCCAAAAACTAGTTGGCTAGCAAATTAACATTCAATGTCATGCCCTTATGGTTGTAAATTGAGACCAAACCATCGTAAATACAATTTTCCATAATGCCCGGCTATTCTGTACACAAAAAAAATACAGTCGAGGGGAAAGTATCAGAATCAAACAAGTCTATAACTCACCATCAAACTGAGCCATCTTCTCGCACAGCTTGATCTCACCCAGGACAGCCTTGAACTGTGGCTGGTTGACACAGGTGAGGAACCAGCGGGTCACATTGGGATACGGCTGGCGGAAGGAGGGCTCAAGCACCTGCAGGGACAACAGGTCAAATGTACAGCGCACAGGTTAGCAGGTCTCATTATTGAAACATGAAAAATGCAGGGGCTCTACAGCTGAAGACAGACAGAAATAAGACCTTCATTTTTGTGTGGGCATCTTGCTGCATGTTGTTCTGACCTGCTTGTACAGCCAGAGCATGGAGCAGGCCACACTGACGTCGGCCAGGCTGACCCTCTCTCCCACCAGGAAGGTACGCGTATTGAGGTGTTGGTTCAGCACGGCCAGCACCTTCTTCACCTCCTCCTTTGCCTGCTCTGTGGCCTGGAACAACGCCGGTAGAGCAGCAATTAAAGCATGTATTCCACAGTAAAATAAAGACTGACAAACGACTGCATTTGCAATTACACAAAGTGCACAATTAGTGCAGCACTTTTAGAATGAAACGCTTCTTTTTTTCACAAGATCAACTGAAGACACCCGAGGGCCCCACACCTGCTTGTTGAACTGCATGATGCCCAGAGTGGGGAAGACCCAGGCACTGGCCGGAGGGACGATCTCTGCGTCAGCAAAGCTCACCCACTGCAGCACTTGCGCTGCGGCCTGGGGAGTGGCACCACGCAGGGCCTCATTGCTCACTGTACGGCAGGGCAGGAGAACAACAATGTAGGAATTAGAACACATGCATAATTCAGCCGTGTCCCATGAGGCCCCAGCGACGCACAATATATGGCTGCGCCAGCGACGCATCAAATTAAAGTGATCATTGGACATGGAAAGTCAAACAAAGTTGGCCTCTTAAGTGGTGATTATCTCTAGCAGTTGACCATTTTAGTAGCGCATTGCATGGACTTGGAATTACTACAGAAAACCAGTCGGATGGACGTAGACATGAGAACATTGCCCAAAACTATACATGCATCACTTAAACTACAAATTAAATTACATTTCAACAAATCAGTCGTCAAGTAAGATGTGCCCATAGCATGAAACAGCCTGTTTTCTCATTAGATTGAGAAGGCTGGGATGAATATGGCTCAATCACTCTGCCCCTGCCAGATATAAGATAAGGTGCCATGACTAGACACCACCTTGCCCAATGACAGGGGGTGTGTAATAAGTTTCACAGCAACATTACAGAAGACAAACACATTAAAAATGGTACATCAGGGACGCACCGATACTGATTTTTTTATGCCGATACCAATCACTTAATTACAACCGTCAGGTTTTCAAATTCCTTTCAAACTAGGCAGCAAGTTTTATAAACCACTGCTGCCGCCCTACACCCACACACACACCTATATTATAGAAGACAATCAAGATAATTTTATAATACAATAAATAATTGTATATTAATTTAGTCTATAGGCATTTCATTGGCATTCTAGGCACACGTTAAATAAAATAGACCATTAAGAGATGCATTAACTGTTTAACAAACTTGATGTGGCAATGGACACAGGGAATACCAAATACGTCTCCTGTGATGTGGCGTAGACCTGCCATTACCGCATTGCACATGGGCCATCACTTTAAAGTGCAGGGCTTGTGTATTATGATTTTAAGTAGTCAATCAAGTCGGCGATAGCTTATGGGGACACTTCAATTAAAAAAATATAACGCATTTAAAACGATCAGAAAGCCGCTAAAAGACTGGCTGGCCCTGGAATTATCTTGTAGCCATAGTAGTTGATTCAAATATAAAATCAATGCAACAGTAGTTGCATAGTTATGTCAACGCGTATGCTAGCAGGAGAAACATTTTAACCAGTAGCTTCTTGTTCTCACGCCCCATGGGGCGTTTACCATGAGCCAAGCCAACCCTAAAACATCAACAAAAAACAAACAAAAAAAACCCTTCTGTCCACAATAGGTCCTGTGTCAACGCTGCATGTCACACAGAAGTAGAGTATGCACTGAATGTAACTTCACAGGTTTCAAAATATACAATGTAAATAAGAGGGACTTACGGAAGTGAGCAATGGCGTTACTCTCAAACAGACAGAAGCCGTCATCACCCTGGTAGGCAGGTACCTGTTTGACAGTTGACATGGAAATGCATGGTAGCATGGAGACACTAAACCTGACAGCCATGTAAATTAAACCCTTTCTGGCATCTGAACGCTACTGAGGAGGATCTTTTCAAGTCAAGACAGCTCAGTTGCTTCATTCATTATTCAAATCTCTACAGCGAGTGGTACAAGACTTTCATTACTACCGACGTGGATCGCTGGTGACTAGCATGGCGTTGTCAGAGCGGTGCGCGCCCCCCCCCCAGATCGAAAGGTCAACCACACTGACCTTGCCCAGAGGGAAGTTGTTGAGGAAGGCAGGGGTGCGGTTCGTCTGTCCGAAGGTGAAGGCAGGGGCGTTATTGGCCACCTTCAGCTGAGCCCCGCTGTACTGGGCTGCGATTTGCGCCTTGAAGGCACGCCAGTTGTCTGGGTACGTGAACAGAGTCTGTGGGAGGAGGAGGAGGAGGAGACGAATGCGTTAATGGCAGAAAGCAGTTGTGTTAAAGACAAGTCATACTTTGAGACAGTGATGGTGATGGGGGGGGGGGGGGGGGGGGTCTAGTTAGTGCAGGCCACACTGATGATGTACTGTCAGACGGATGTCCCAAACAGCTGGTCACCCACCAGCCATGCAGCTAAATTTAAAAGGCGCCCCAGTAAGTGCACTTGGTGACAATGGGTCCGGCCGGGCCTGGCGGTGCTGCTCGGGTCCAGAAGCCCGTTTTAGACCCTCCAACACTTTATTAAATACGTCAGGAGTGCCGGCAAAAAAAAATAAAAATACACACAAACAAAAAATAAATCACGTCTATGGGGCAACAACGGTTAAATAAAGGTCTACTTTGGCGTGGAGACGTGAAGCCGTATCCCCCCCCCCCCCCAACCGAAAGTTAGACGTGAACCGGGCCGCGGGTACCGGCGGACGGGATAACGTGGCGGACCCAGCATCCTCTAACGGCTACGTCAGGGCTCGGCCGGCGAACACGAACCGTCAATGACTTTCTCGCCGATATGCACAAATACGGCGGCTAACCACGGCCACAAAGTCACGGACGCGCGGGGCCGTCAAGTTGGACCGCGGATGGGTGCGATAGCGGGCGGATTGAAAGCGGATGCGCGTGGGAAACCCGGTCGGCGGCCGCCGCTCCATTTTACTCACCCCTGCCGCCATCTTCAGAACGAGAGAAAGGAAGAACGCTGTCGCGGCCCTCTGACGTATTTACAGGCGCGCGCGAGGCCGGGCGCGGGGACGCGCGAACCGCGTGCACGGGCCGTCGCTCAATTAGCAGGTCAGGTTTTGCGCATTCTTTGTTTAATTGCGATGTGCTCGTTTTGAGTGGACACGTGATCAAATGATCCGCAATAAGTATATCAGTAAAATTGTTTAAAAAATAAATTAAAAAAAGTTATTTTAGAAAAACACTCAAATTAAGTTATCAATATCAATTATGTATCAATTATCCCATGTTGACCACACCTACCATACCCACTGAATTGAAAACAGAATTAATCATGAGCAAGAATGAGTCTTCACACATTCTAATAACTAAATATTTTATTGCTGACAATGTACATATAAAAAAAAGTAATGATTTTCATGAAGATGACATACGCATTGCTCATGTGAAATGGTCACTAATAACATAACAATTCATAACATACAATTCAATTTTTTTTGTTTTTATTAACCATAGTGTTATTTCTCTAGCTAGTAGGAGAAATTACTTGTTTCTTCTTTTTCAATGGCTTTCAAAATATTTCAAAAATATTTCCACATAGAAATCCATAGAAGTCTTCCACGTCGTCTCCACAGGAAGAAATCTTAGCTGACAAGACCTGTAAATGAGAAAATTAAGGCACCATGAATTCGATTGTTAATTTTTACCTTATTTACCTTGTTTTACCTCATTAAACAATTATATAATCAAACAATAAATATACCTATCCAGTATATTAAGTCAATTAAAATGATTTCACACAATTAGTTGTGAGAAGCCAAAACATTTTCATAAGAAAAACAAAAAAAAAAGAAAAATTAAGGATTTACATTTAATATGGTGAAAATCTAAACAGATGACATTATTTTACAAATATTATATTAAATATTGATTATAACATTATATTGGCATATACAGCATTTGGAACAGCACACGGACAAAGGGAACCACTTGAAACGTTTCACACTTACCCAGATAATCATCCATAAGAGATCCAATGGCAAACTGAAACAAATGGATACAGAAATACTTGAATGTGATTCTACTAGATTGCACTGTTTGACTGTGATATTAAACAACCAACGGACATTTTGCCCTTGATATCAACTATTGAGATTTTATTCTAATTAAATGTAAATGTTATATTTAAATGCGGAGAGGTACGGCTAACCAGGGTTGACTGTGAGGTACACTTACGATGTCATTCTTGTCCACTCTCGTCCCAACAATTTTAAGACGGATCTCATCATCTTGCTGGATTACAATGTCCTTAGAGGAGAAAGAAAAGTAATCAAAATATGTAATTGCGACTTTAGCATATCGGTGAGAGACGGCACACACAAAAAAAACCAACATACCTCATCAACTGTCTTATAACATGGAGGATTTGAGTTGGGGTCAAACTCCATCTCGGACGGAATGGACTACAAAATAAGAAGCGTATGGTTATTAAGTTGTACATTTCTTTCCACCATTAGGTTTGATTAACCACACCAAAAGCAAAGCCTAGGCCACTCACATGACGAGAGATGAAGCAAGACATTGGGCCAAGCTCTGTAAACAGTCCAACCTACAGTGGAAAATGGTGCACAAGTCAGTCGGATCAAGTATAGGCAGACACACAGAATGATCCACAACACACACACACCACTTATTCAACATTCACTTTTCAACAGGGAGTTGTGGCTTGTGGGGGCATACCTACCCACCCACACCGTTCATATTATTTATATTATTATCCTTTACTGAGCTAAATGCCCTTACACCATTGACAATAACCTAAAGCCTGTTTTCCCAAATATTCCCTAAATATATTAAGAGATACTGGGTGTACTTGGACAGTAATCAGAATATTGTGTGCCATTGTGTTTGTTCACACACCTGCAATGTGACTCATGTGAAACGTCAAAAACCAGCAGACCTGAGGTCTGTCCGTCCGTCTCACCTTGTTGACCTGCGTGACCACGGCGTCCACCACCTCGCCCTTGAAGGGCCGGAAGACGATGGCCTTGTACTTGACGGGATACAAGACGAAGCCCCTCCCTGGCTGGATCACCCCCGCCCCGATGTTGTCTATGGTGGTGACCGCGATAACGAAGCCATACCTTACGAAAGAATCAGAAAGAACCGTTCAGAAATGTATTTATTGGCGATCCGTACGCTCCTCCTGGGAAACTCACCGCTACGCATATTTCTGTACATACGCATGCACTAGCGGCAAACAGCAGTTATTGATTATTGGGAATTGATAACAACTGTCTTGTTAGATCAAATAGACTATGAATGAAAAGCTGAACCTGTAACCAGAACCACACCAGGGTTCAGGACCAGAACCGGCACCAGAAAGAGATTTAATGCCACATAAGTTTACACTTGCAAGGAATATGTTTTGGCGTGGGGGGGTGCAGACCATACACAGGGACTACCAGGGACTACCTGGGACTACCAGGGACTACCCGGGACCACCAGGGACTACCCGGGACCACCAGGGACTACCCAAGACTACCCAGGACCACCAGGGACCATCAGGGACCACCCGGGACCACCAGGGAGTACCCGGGACCACCAGGGAGTACCAGAGAGTACCCAGGACTACCAGGGACTACCCGGGACCACCCGGGACTACAGAGTAGGAGGACGAAATATTACAATTATTACAAATAATACAGGAGCTATAAGTAAACATGTGCAACGTGTGGATGTGCAAAATAAAGGTTCACAGTGTGTTTCACGTGGAAGTCCAAACAACAACAACAACAACAACAGATGAGGACTTCCCTCTTCACCCCCCCCCCCCCCCCCCCCATATGTCCAGTCAGACCGCAGCACTCACTTCCCAGTGCACGTCCCCCTCCACCTCCGTGAACAGCTTCTGCTTCACCGTGTTGAGGAGGTTCGGCCCGAAGTACCGAGGATGCAGGAGGATCTCGTGCTCCAGGGATATCTGCAACACACCGACCGACACCGGGACCGGTTAGTTACACTGACCACCACGACGGTACCGATTAGTTACACTGACCACCGAGACTGGGCCGGTTTGGACCGGTTAGTTACCCTGACCACCACGACGGTACCGGTTAGTTACACTGACCACCGAGACTGGGCCGGTTTGGACCGGTTAGTTACCCTGACCACCACGACGGGACCGGTTAGTTACACTAGTTACACCACGACTGGACCGGTTAGTTACCCTGACCACCACGACGGGACCGGTTAGTTACACTAGTTACAGCGAGACGGGACCGGTTAGCGGAGGTTCTGACACCGCAAACCAGTTTACCGCACCGGTCCAAACACACGCGCGCTCCCGCGGTTCTGGGTGAGCTCGTGCGGACACTTACGTGGTAAAACATGTCTTTCAAACGTTGACGGTGTGGCGCGCTACGGGAACGGACGCGGCGGATATTCAGATTGGGCCACAACACACACACTTCCGTCAGCGGTGCGCAGAATCGAACGCGCGCCCTCTTGCGGTAAGGAGCATAGACATAGACGTAGACATAGACATCATATACGTAGACGCCTCATAGACTGACGCTGCCTGTTGGAGCTGACGTATCAGCGCGGGCCGCCATCTTGGATGGGTCCCCAGTGCGCCCCCCAGTGCATTTATTTCTACTGAGGAAGGTGTATCCCCAACTGCAATAATAAGCAGAA
>JAOPHQ010001331.1:0-18151 GCA_030340625.1 Merluccius polli | reverse complement strand
AAGACATTATAGAAGAGGCAGGTTATATCGTTTGCCTCTGACCAAAAAAGCTCTTTATATCAAGGAGACTCTCCCTATAGTCCTTCAACAAAGCTATTCTGTGAGCTGTTTGTGTTCCTTTGTCTTGTCTCTTGTCATTTCTTTTTTATAGTTTCCCTTTGTTTGTTTTCGGTTTGAAGCAGCAGCCCTGTGTGGGATGCACAACTTTCCTGTTCCTCGCGGGGAACGTGGAGCTCTTTCTAGGTCATGAATTTATTTGTGTTGTCTCTCTTTTCTCTTCCCTCTCTTCCCTCTTGGCCTGCCTCGCCCTTTCTTCCCGTCTGTCCCTCTGTCTGTCTGTCTGTCTGCGTGTCCGTCCGGTCCAGGTACCTGGTGCTGGAGCACGTGTCGGGCGGGGAGCTGTTTGACTACCTGGTGAAGAAGGGCCGGCTCACACCCAAAGAGGCCCGCAAGTTCTTCCGACAAATCATCTCCGCGCTGGACTTCTGCCACAGTCACTCCATATGGTACGCCAGCGGCCTTCGGGGGTGGAGGAAGTACTCGGATACTTTAAAGTATCAAGTAAAGTAGTAATACCACACTGTGAATACTTTTACACACTTAATTAAAAGTTCTGTTAGCATCAGCATATACTTAAAGCACCAAAGGAAAATTACTCGCAATGCAGAATGGCCCATTTCAGAATAATATATTATGTTATATTATTGGTTTATATTTATTGATGCATCAATGTGTTCATCATTGCAGCTGGTGAAGGTGGAGCTCATTTGAATGTATTTATTTATTTATGCAAAGTAACTAAAGCTGTCAAGATAAATGTAGTGAAGTACAACATACAATATCTGCCTCTGAGATGTAGTGGAGTAGAAGTATAAGGCAGCAGAAAATAGAAATACTCGAGTAGAGTTCAAGTACCTCAAATTCGTACTTCAGTAAAGTACTTGAGTAAATGTACTTAGTTACTTTCCACCACTGTGCCGGTGGGGTTTACACCCAACCCAGTGAAGGTGTCTGGGCCGTGTGCAGTCTCTCTGAGTCGGAGTATGGATGTCAGAGCGAGATTTAGCGCCATGCCTGGTACTAAACTGAAATAAATAAGTACAGCCCATTATTGCGGCTGTAAAATCGAGGGATTACTCTGTCGATACATAATGCTCTTAATGCCCTCTCCGCACAATCATTTGTGTCCTTTGAGATTTGGTGTTTAGATTATGTTAGCCTCCGGGGCTAATTTGGCTATTTTCCAGCTCATGCACAAAGCGCGTTCGCAGAACTGCTTAAGAACGTGTTACAGCCGACACACACACACACACACACACACGCAGTGTGTATGTGATGTAATTGATCATTTGTTTGTGTGTTTACGTGTGCGCCTGTGCATATGTTTATACGCATAGGCGCAGTGCATAAGTGTTTGAGTGTATAATCAATCATTTTCTGTATGAGTGTGTGTGTGTGTGTGCGTGTGTGACTGTGTGCATGCATGCATGTGTGTGTGTGTGTGTGTGTGTGTGTGTGTGTGTGAATGCGTGCGCGCGGCATGTAAGCGCGCGTGTTCCCGTGTTTGTTTTTCCGAACACGTCTTCGCGGATCTGTTTGTGTGCCTCCTACAGCAGACTGTAAAACTTTCATTCCCAGAAAATGGCCGCCCCAGGCATCCCGGGCGCCATCCCTCCTATAAAAGCAGAACCCAGGACAAGTGTAGCAGCAGGGGAAACAGAATCTGTCTGTGTGCACCCTGTCTGCCAGAGGGCCTCATTACACCAGCCCAGATATTAAGCCGACATATGAACACGGTTATTGGGCTAACATAGGTGTATCCTTGGTGTGTGAGAAATCGAGACACCGGAACAGTGTTATCAAGACAGAGAGGATATCTTTACTCTGGTAGGAAGACATAAACTGGGTTATGTCAGGCAACAAAGAACAGATCTTTCCTATGAGATTGAGATTTTGAAGACTAGAGTTGATGTATTCTCTGTATCCTAGATGTGTGAGACATCCAGACATCAGATCAAGGGTTAGGGTTAAGATGGAGGAGATGTATTTTATCTGATATCAAACAGGGTTTTCATCACAAGAACATATCTTTCCTATGAGATCGAGATTGAAGAGCGGGGTTATTGGGATAGAGTAGATGTAACACTCTGATATCGGGACAAAAGAACGGTTTTACTATCAGGACGGAAAATATATTTTCTCTGAAGTCAAGACATACAGTATAGAGTATGTTGAATCCTCGATGTATGAGATATCGACACAAAAGAACGGCGTTCCTCAGCATAAAGTAGATCTTAGTTTCCTTTGTGGGGGTCCTGGACCTGCGGGGTCAAACCTCTTCTGCCAAACTACTGTACCTTGAGTTAGTTTTGTAGAAAGTTCGAAGGGGTTGCCTCGGTACAAGGCCCAGTGAAACGACGCTCTCTGTGGAGCCGGGCATGAATCCTGCGCCAGAGTCAGAATCATTTACATAATACTTCACGCGCCAATTTAAGTGTTTAACCCAGCGAACGGCGAGGGAGGTTTGAATTTATGAGATTGACTTTGCTTTTTTACTCCTTTATGGCTTAACGTTTATGAAAGGAATTATGAGGTTTAGCCCGGTGTTATTTCCTCGCAAAGCTATTATTGGCATAGTCCTCCACGGAAGATGATAACGCATTAATAGTCTAAAGGTTAATGCGTGTTATCGGTATATACGTACGTGAGCGGGACATATTGACGGGCCTTGATGTATGAATGTGTGTTTGCGAAGGAGAAACTCAACGTGATGTCCGTTGTTTTGTTTTTTTGTTCAAGGTTACACTTCAGGGTCTGATTCAACACACATCATAGGTGAGGTCTCACTCACTGAGCCTCCTTTGAAAGTGTGGTTTCACCCTCAAGCAGACAGAGAGACAGACAGACAGACAGGCAGCCAGACGGACCATCAGATCAATACACAGTTAGACAGACAGACCATCAGATCAACAGACAGACAACCCCACATATTAAACTTTGCCACATCACCGGGGAATTCAACAACCCACCCAAAAAAAAACAACATCTTGTCTCGCATGGTAGAGGCATGGGAGCTTTTTAAAAGCAGCGCATCGCGTTTCTCTCTGACTCCCCCACGTCCGCGTGACTCACCGCATCGATGAGTAGGGTCAGGTGGAATGAGGAGGGATGATGATGATGATGACGTCCGCCGCTTCGCTACTCCTCCTTCCTGTTGTGAGCTTCCTGCCTGCTTATTGCCGCCTGCGTCCTCCTCCCACGCTCAGCCTCTGCAAATACATGTTGTGAATACAGTAGCAGCAGCAGCAGCGGCAGCAGCAGGCGCCTCACTCCAACATACGACAGACAGACAGGTGGATGGATGGATGGATGGATACTACAGATATACAGATAGGGGGGGAGAGAGAGAGAGGGGGAGAGAGAGAGAGGGGATTGCTGGATGGATAGATAAACAGGCCCTACCCCCAGACTGCGCACTCCTCCTCTCTCAGGGACACAATATGAGCCCTCCTCATGTCCTTTCTGTTTTATTAAAAGAGGTTTTCACCTCTTGTGGTTTACAAGGCCGTGTCTCCGACGGACAGGCGAGTCCTCATAGAACGGTTTTATGCTTAATTGCTTTTTTTTCCAATTAACCTGAACTCTGCACATGAAGGTCATAGCATACCTACAGTACATATCCATACCTATATATCCCCGAATATCCCACCTGGGATCAATAAAGTATGATCTGATCACAGGGGATCTGACAAAACCCCTAAATAGAGACGCAATTACATTCATATTGTACCGTTCCAATGCAGTTGAATGGTATATGTGTTAAAAAAAACACATGTGCACATAGCCTATAGCATACCTGCAAGGAACTGCATGGAGACGCAGAGCTTGATTCAAGTCAGGAGTGCGGTTCTCCTCTCCTGTCCCAGAGTTATTGACGGGCTGCTCCGGTGAACCTGTTCTGGCACGACTTGTCGCCGCCGCCACAACCTCTCAATGTCCTTCTCTGCCACTCACACTCGGCTACACAGTGATTTTTTCTCCCCCCCCGACAATAATGGATCGAGGCCCGGGCCGTCTCTGTGGGAACGGACGTTGACGGATGATTGAGAGAACTCCGGATGTCAGCTCTCGGTCCATACGGCTATACTATATGTCAGGAGTTGAACCCATGCAAAGCTTTTCTTTCCGGATCCTGGCGGTTTCTATGTTGTCTCTATATATTCACAAGCAAACCAGGCGACTCAAGTGAAGGCGACAAGCTGTCCTTGCTTACAGCGAGTGATTAAAACCACAAAACACATCTCGTTCTGTATCTCAAATGTCATCGGTTTCATCAGTTTTGTGTCTGGCCAGAAGCGTATCATCCCTTGCATCCACACACACACACACACACACACACATACACACACACCATCTGTGTGTACCAGCGTTACATACCAGCCACCCTCGACGGCCAATCTATTAACAATGTCTGTGTTCCAGTTCATTTCGCCTGTAGATTCATGGACCCAATCATTAACTCCAAGGGGCCGGTGAGAGGGTTTCATTAAGGAGCAGCGGGGTGCAGACCAGGACCGCACCATGAGTGTGCTAATTAGTGTTTTATCGGCACATTGGCCACTTTTCCCAGCCTCAGTCAAAACCCATCGTCGTCGTTTTTTCTTTTTTGACGCCCATGTGTGATAAGCCTGACAGAACCTGGAGACATCTGGTCCAGAGCTGGCAACGTTGGGATTTTAAATGAAGGGACATTTTCCGGTGGCCCCCCCGCCACGGGCCATACCACCGCCCCTACCGCTGTCCACATACTCCTTACATTTAGACAAGGGGACAGGACCGTCCCACCGCCCCTACCGCTGTCCACATACCCCTTACATTTAGACAAGGGGACAGGACCATCCCACCACCACCCCTACCACTGTCCACACACCCCTTACATTTAGACAAGGGGACAGGACCGTCCCACCACCCCTACCACTGTCCACACACCCCTTACATTTAGACAAGGGGACAGGACCGTCCCACCACCCCTACCACTGTCCACACACCCCTTACATTTAGACAAGGGGACAGGACCGTCCCACCACCCCTACCACTGTCCACACACCCCTTACATTTAGACAAGGGGACAGGACCGTCCCACCACCCCTACCACTGTCCACATACTCCTTACATTTAGACAAGGGGACAGGACCGTCCCAACACCCCTACCACTGTCCACATACCCCTTATATTTAGACAAGGGGACAGGACCGTCCCACCACCCCTACCACTGTCCACATACCCCTTACATTTAGACAAGGGGACAGGACCGTCCCACCACCACCCCTACCACTGTCCACATCCCCCTTACATTTAGACAAGGGGACAGGACCGTCCCACCACCACCCCTACCACTGTCCACATACCCCTTGCTTTAAAACCACTTGCTTTAAAATATCAGTGCAACAAGGATTGGGTTAACTAGTTCCTACATTAAGTAAGTGACGACAATGTGTGGTCCGTGGTTATTAAATGGTTTATGTTCGTAGAAACCTTTTTACAAGAAAGGTTAAAAATAGGGGAAAGATTTACGGGAAAATATTTAAACGAAGAGGACAGCGGGAGAGAAGGGTAACATATGGGAGATTCCCTGGAAAAACAGGGACTGGGCTGACAGGTGAGATCCGGTATAGCCAGGACCCGTGTCTCTGCAGTGGGGCTATAGGTCGACATCAAGGGGTCAAATTGCATTCAAGGGAATGAGGGATGAAGGCAAATACACCCTTTGTCCACCCACTCATCACACAAGGCCAGGTGGGCTAGCACGACCCCCCCTCCTCATATATGCCCTCACACACCAACCCTGTGATCAATAGTGACTTTAACACCCACCTCCTGCCTGCTGGCCGTTGAGGATTATTAATTGATTGTTGTCTTCCTCATCCTCATCACCGTCATCATCGTCACCACCACCACCACTTTTTTAAAATAACTTCATGTATATATATACATATATATATATATATATATATATATATATATATACTCCCACATATCTCAGTTCACATAATGTAAATACAGATAGACATGGATATTACACGCAATTCTTTAATGCAAAGATGGTTTGATTTGAAAGGCCTAACACACCTATCCTCCATCACCTGACCACCTCTGCTCCTCCACCTTGCACCTGAGACTGTGTGTCTATCTGCCAGCCCTTCTGTCTGTCCGCCAGTCTGTCTGTCTGTCTGCCAGTTTGTCTGCTCCGCCAGGCTGTCTGTCTGCAGGGAGCCTGTGTTTTTGGACAATCTTCAAGATGGCTTCTAACAACACAGAATTGAGAATGATTATGTACTTCCTGCTTCACTTTGCTGTAATTGCCTGGTCTTGTGGTGCCAGTTACAGGGCTATGGAAACTGTCAGTGGAGGTTCGGTCATGGGGGTGTGCTGCAGGGGGGTCGGATGGAGGAGGGAGGAGAGGGTTTAAAGGCATGGGGAGATGCTGGAGTTTAAAAACGTGGAACCAGATATCAGAGGTTGGAGGAAGATTTTTGTGTTGGTGGTGAGATGCGTGTTGAACAGTCATCATAACTGATCTATATTTTTGGCCGAATTCGAAGGGTAAATCCAATCAGACCTAGAACAACAACAGACAAACATTGCTTCTGGTTGCAGTGTAATGGCTGTGGTCACATACTGTAGTGTTGACTGTTTCACTTCAACTTTAGCATGTGCATTGATGACTAGGTTAAAACTTTGGTGTCATTTGGTTTTATAATTATCGTTGACTTTGTTCTTCATCTAATTTTCAATTTTTGTCAGCAGATTTTCTACATATAAATGTCAATTCCATCATTTTCATCCACATCCCATTAGTTCTTGCATGATCCAAAGCACAATGGACCACAGCCAAATAAACAGGAAAACAGAAACCCCAAAATGGTGTTTACCGCTTTTACTAAATACTCGCTTTAGGCAAAACCGCAGACGAGAATCTTAGCAAATTGAAATGCAAAAATACAATGACATTATTCTCATTATGGCTCACCCCCGTTAGCTAATGAGAGTTAGCGCCTAGTGCGCGGAACAGTTGGGAACTAGCGCTCGTTAGCTTTGAGACGATGGGGTATTAGCCTAAAATAATGATCTTGGTCTCTTTCAAATTGGGTCAATGGCTGCGTACAAAAATAAGCTTTGAGAGGATTAAGTGAAGGTAGACAGAGTGGCTGGCGCCGAGGTGTGCTGTTTTGGAGTTATGATACCGTGACACACGCTGACCCATTAGTGGTGTTCACAGGCTGATTTCGCTAATTGCTGGCGCATACCGTGTGGGAATAAATCATAATTATAGTGAGGGGTGGGGTGATATTTAACGCTTTACGCTTTTCGTGGCCTATATTATCGCCGAACACAAATGGCGAACATGAAGCGTCCCGGTGTGAGCGGGGGTTACGGCGGGTTAGCAGAGTGCTCATCACACGCCGCACATCAGGACATGTCTGTGATGATATTATGGTATGTGAGACCCGGGAGGAAAGCCTCATTACTGCCACTGTCGGTATAAAAAAACAAAAAACAATGAAAAGCTATCGGAGTGGAAGGTGCTAATGATAACAGGCAATTAAAAGCTTGATGTTCGGTTGGAGGAAGAGCGTGAAACAGCTCCGCTGGGGTGTCAGGCGTGTTGCTTAAACCACATACACGTGAAATGTACACTCAAGTACTAAATACACCGAATTAGTCTGAGTCTAGCGGAGATCTGTGTGAGAAACTAGCAAGATTCCTAGCAAATTCACATGGGAGGAGATTTGTTTTATCCGTGTTTAACTAATGGCTGTACTTACATACTCTTGTCTTGAGTAATATTGCTGAGTCTTTTTCGTCTTTAAAAAAAGTAATGATATGCTTTTTATTTTATCGCAGTCTTTTAGCGTATACGTCATCAAGTCACCGCCACCACTCTTTTCTTGTGTGTTTGGTCGTAATACCGGGCAAATACGAGCGCCGTTCAAACACAAGGCCATTCACAGTGCTGTACAAAGGAAGAAATCACACGTAAAAGCGTTAAAAGGACCGCGGACCATTAAAAGATAATAAAACAAAGTGCAAACTTAAAAGTATGCTATGGTAGACTACACAGTGTGTCTCAGTGAGTGCCTTACACAATAAGTATTCTGACATTCAAAATGTAGTCCCATAACTATGATTTGAAGTCTCCATAATTACGTGACCAATAATGTCTTGCCGGCGGCGTCGGAACAGTTTCCTGGTTTCCCGGGGTTTCCTAGATTTTGTCTTCGCCGGTCTTCTACATTTATTTGAAGCTTTGCCGTTAAACTGCTGACACATTTACACCTTGGCCGTAATTAGTTTTTCCAATTCAGAACGTGATCATTATTTTCTTGCCAAACCGAGTTTATTATATATACATTTAAGACTACCTGGGGCTGCACATTCACACCAGATTAACATTCATGTCCGTGCAACAAATCAAATGAACACGGCCGCATGCTGCAGGCTACTTTGACTTTTCAGCAGCTGGGTGATTTCTCACAGTCGGTCATCAAGGAGTAAAATAAAGAAATGACTCAATTAGTTTGAGTGGGTTGGTTTTGTTTTAGCTACTTTACATCTTGAAGATATTTTAGAGATTAGGGGAAAGGACCTTAGCTTGACCCCATAGACAAGCAGAATGATGTTATCAGCGTTTCAATAGTGGCGATCACAGCGGGTGCGCCGCTACCAAACTACGTTTGTAGCTTGCGGCTAATCACTCAGGGCAGGAAATGAGTTGAGCGCCGCCGCCCGTCGTCTCAGCTCATATGTTCAATGTGCTCAGACTCGCGTCAAAGTTACACATATCCAGCTCGTCTTCCTTCAAACATTAGAGGAAGATGATGAAAGACTGACAGACAGCCAAACAGATAGATAGATGGATAGATAGACAGACAGATACCCTACTGAATTTGACGACACACTTTTAAAGCAGAGTAAGCTGTCCTGTTCCCCCTGACGGAGCATGCTGTCCACCTTCACCCCGCACTGTGTGTCTGCGTAATGAATGGCTGCTCCTGACCATAACCTCCATGGACTGACCAGACGTCTGCTAGCCGGGGGAGAGGGGGGTGGTGGTAAGGGAGGTATGGGGGGAGGGGGGGGGGGGGCAGAGAGAGGAAGTGAGGGGGAAAATGGAGACAGCTCCTGCTGCGTCTTCGCTCGGCCCAGCAGGAGCTCCCGGTCACGATCAAAGTGTGTGGAAGTGCAGGCTAGGGGCCGGTGGGGTTGGAGATGATGGTGGTGGGTGTGTGTGTGTGTGTGTGTGGGGGGGGGGGGGGGTTGGTTATCGGTTATTTAAAATCGTCTATGAACATTTGTGAGTGAAACACAATTTTGACCTGCAGAAAATGAGGAAAATGTCGGCGTCCTCATGCGGCGTCCCAGTTTTCAGGACTACCAGGTTCAGGTCTTTTAAACGCTCCACCTCTGCACCTTCCTCTGCTTCCTCCACAGCCACCGGGATCTGAAGCCGGAGAACCTGCTGCTGGACGAGAAGAACAACATCAGGATAGCGGACTTCGGCATGGCTTCCCTGCAGGTCGGAGACAGCCTATTGGAGACCAGCTGCGGGTGAGGGACATGCGCGTCGCCTAGGCTACCGCCACTAATCCCGCCCTCATTTCAAGTGCGGTTGTTGACCTGAAGTTGGTTCACTTTTTATTTGATGACAAAGGGTTTTTGTTTTTTTTTTCGTTGAAGGTTACAGATTTTATGAGGGGGGGGGGGGCGTAAGGGTTTAAAGGAGTGCTATTTGCACGCACGCGCGCGCGCACACACACACACACACACACACACACACACACACACACACACAAACTCAGAAGAGGGACAGAATAAAAGTGAAAAGAGATATATGTTCCTTCCTGTGTGTGTGTGTATGCGTGTGTGTGTGTCTGTGTGTATACAAGTGTGTGTGTGTGTGTATACAAGTGTGTGTGTGTGTCTGTGGGTATACAAGTGTGTGTGTGTGCGTGTGTGTGTGTGTGCAGTATTATGTGGCCGTGAGCAGACAGAGCGGACATATCCACCAGCCAGGTCCCAGGCCAGCCACCATCAAACCCACATAGCTCCCAGTGGAAGGGGGACAGACCCACAGGAGCGACAGACCCAGGGGGGACAGACCCACAGGGGGGACAGACCCCCAGGGGGGACAGACACACAGGGGGACAAACCCACAGACCACCAGGGGGGACAGCCAAGGGGGGACAGACTCACAGGGCGGACAGACCACCAGGGGGGACAGACACACAGGGGGGACAGACCACCAGGGGGGACAGACACAGGGGGGGACAGACCCACAGGGGGACAGACCACCAGGGGGGACAGACACAGGGGGGACAGATACCCAGGGGGGACAGACCACCAGGGGGGACAGACACAGGGGGGGACAGACCCACAGGGGGGACAGACACACAGGGGGGACAGACCACCAGGGGACACAGACCACCAGGGGGGACAAACTCAGGGGACACAGACACCCAGGGGGGACTGTCACAGAGGGGACAGACCACAGGGGGGGGGCAGACACAGGGGGGGACAGACCCACAGGGGGGACAGACCCCCAGGGGGGACAGACTCAGGGGAGACAGACACCCAGGGGGGACGGTCACAGAGGGGACAGACCACCAGGGGGGACAGATTCACAAGGGGGACAGACCCCCAGGGGGGACAGACACACAGGGGGGACAGACCACCAGGGGGGACAGGCTCAGGGGAGACAGACACCCAGGGGGGACGGTCACAGAGGGGACAGACCACCAGGGGGGGACAGATTCACAAGGGGGACAGACCCCCAGGGGGGACAGACACACAGGGGGGACAGACCACCAGGGGGGACAGGCTCAGGGGAGACAGACACCCAGGGGGGACGGTCACAGAGGGGACAGACCACCAGGGGGGACAGATTCACAAGGGGGACAGACCCACAGGGGACACAGACACCCAGGGGGGGACGGTCACAGGGGGGGACAGACAAGGAACAACTCAGGAAACTAGAGCACGATAAAAACAGACGAGGGGGACAACAGATACTGTACATACTGCAACATCCAGCTTAGGAAGAGCAATTGCACTCGTCTCTCATCTCTCATCAGAGCTTTGAACTCTCTCCCAGGGAGACAAAAAATATGTCCATATATTTATATATCTATATATACATATATACATATATGTATACAGACGGGAGGGGAGCAGCAGACGCGAGCGCAGGAAGTGATGGATGCCGCGGCCTCCCAGGGGGGTCGTCTAGAAGAAGAAAGCCTACAGGTAGAGGTTGGCGGCGGCGGCGTCTGCGAAGAAAAGGCGCCGCCGCAAAAAACAGCCGACAGTGATTTACACGCCTGAGTGCGAAGGAGCGGCGCGGTAAAAGGCGCGGCGACGCGGGTTTTATTTATACAGCGCCACAGCGTCCGCACAACACAAGGCCATTCGCACGTTAAAAAAGACGACAAGGGGACAATCATGAGAAGATAATTTAAATTAAATAATGTAGTGCAGAGTGCAGACGTACTTTTTTTTTTTTATTGAAAGCGGCGGCAAACTGTTTTGAGCCCCCGATTTTAAAAGAATAAAGCGTGGCGGCGGATGCAAGCGGCGTTCGCTCGCTCCTCATAAAAAGGGACGAGATTGCCTTTGTTATGGCGGCGGCGGCGGGGGTCCCGCCGGCGTTCGCTCTCGAGATCCCGGCGGCGTCGATAATCAATGAAGACGCGTCGTCGGTTGCGATTATGTATTGTACGCTATATTCACAAAAACAATGATGTTGCGGCGGCGGTGACAGCCGGTCACCGCGACGACACGTGTTTCTCGGTAGGATTTTCCCCCGGTGAGCCGCCGGTTCCCCCCCCCCGCTGCGTGCGGCGTCCCAACATCTGTCCCCGGCTCAGACCTCATTCTGTTCTGATTAAAACCCGCCGGTGGAGACGCGACCCGAAAGCCGGCGTTGCGTTGCGTTGCGTGCGAGCAGAGGCTTAGGTCGGTCCCTGACCCCCTGAACGTTTTGTACATTAGTCTGCCCCATTCTCTCTCTCTGTCTCTCTCTCTCGTCCACACACACACACACACACACCTCCACAAATCCACCATCTAACAATTGTTAGATTCAACCGGAAAAAAAAGAATGAAAGGAAAATCGCGAGTTAAAAAATCCACCGGCGGCGACTCATCGCTGCTGCTGCTCTCCTCTTTGAACAGGATCAGGTGCGATACATCTGCTGTGTCCCCGGTGGACATTTAGCCAGAGTATTTATACTGGCTGCTACCCACTGGAGGACAGGTGTATGGACACAAACACACACACACACGCACATGCATGCACACGCACGCACGCACACACACACACACACACACACACACACAGCCCAGTTGTGTAGCGTATTGTGTCATTATAGTCATGGCACTGGACATGATTTCATTCTTTCATTATTTCTGTTTGCCCAGGATGTCCACGTTATCTGTCTACCTGCCCAGCTGTCTGCCTGCCTGTCTGTCTACCTGCTTGTCTGTCTACCTGCTTGTATGTCCGTCTACCTGCCTGTCTGTCTACCTGCCTGTCTGTCTACCTGCTTGTCTGTCTACCAGAGATGTTCACAAGTCATTTATTGCAAGTCCAAGTCAAGTCTCAAGTCTTTGAGCTCGAGTCCAAGTCAAGTCTCAAGTCTTTGAGGGTAAATTCAAGTCAAGTCTCAAGTCTTTTGCCACAAGTCCAAGTCAAGTCTCAAGTCTTCGATACTGCCGATTTTTGCGATTTTTTGTTTGCTTTTTTAAACACCAAACCAAAAAAATGCACATCACATGTGAGTCAGTTTTTAAGATTTATTTAGCAGCAATATCTAACTATTTTAACTGCTACTACACTCTCTTTTCAAGACTGAAGCTGGCAAGCCTCAACTGCATACAGTATAAAAGAGGTAAAATAAAATAAATACAAATATTTTTTTCCCGCAAACTAAAACATTTCGCCCTCTGCTGGAGAAAAGCAGTTACTTTTTCCCACCTAAGCTTAGAGGAACTAAAATCGATTTTTGAACAAAAAAATCGATTTAAAACGATTTTTTTCTCCCACCCCTACTATTTGGTGTACATTTTAAGCAAACCACTGGCGCCGGATTCTGCCGTACCCACGGCAACAGGGAGCATTTTTTTTACAAAGAACAGACGGCGAAGCGGAGACGTCACTAATAGAGCGTAACAGTGACCGCCCCCTTTTTAACAGCTCCGGTGCCGGAAGTAAATTTCCCATGCATTTATCTCGTCCACTTTTCGTATAATCCTTATAAAAAGAGTATTAAGCCTTTAACCAATAAGCCAATCGTTCGTTATGGTAGTCGTGACCATATTATGTTTGATTCGGGCATAAAAAGAATTTGGAAAACGGAAGAAAAGCCAAAGGTACAAGACTGTGTACATTATTTGTTGACCGAGTGAGGAACTACTCATCCCGAATCAAACATAATATGGTCACGACTACCATGACGAACGATTGGCTTGGTTAAAGGCTTAATACTCTTTTTATAAGGATTATACGAAAAGTGGACGAGATAAATGCATGGGAAATTTACTTCCGGCACCGGAGCTGTTAAAAAGGGGGCGGTCACTGTTACGCTCTATAGGAGAAGGAGATATAATAATACAATAGGACCGTATCTTCTCACCGGGGTAGGATTATATGAACGCGAAACTAATAACAAAAGGAACAACTGCGGGAGGATTTGGTGTTGCCATCATCAATGCATTTTTTGATGTGTGAGTGTGCGCTCATAGCGCATGCGTAACGTTGCGCATTTTGGCTGCAGGGCAGGAGACATGAAGCTCGTCATACGTTTCCCCAAAGTATATGCGCCAATAAAAGAAAATAGAAACATATGAATGAATTTAGATTTAAAAAGCAACAATAGCTTGCCAACAAGTCGTTGACGAGTCTCGAAGCTCGAGTCCGAGTCAAGTCTGAAGTCACTGTTTTTGCGACTTAAGTGCGACTCGAGTCCGAGTCTCAGACTCGAGTCCCCATGTCTGCTGTCTACCTGCTTGTATGTCTGTCTACCTGCTTGTATGTCTGTCTACCTGCCTGTCTGTCTATCTGCTTGTATGACCGTCTACCTGCCTGTCTGTCTACCTGCTTGTATGTCCGTCTACCTGCCTGTCTGTCTACCTGCTTGTCTGTCTACCTGCTTGTATGTCCGTCTACCTGCCTGTCTGTCTACCTGCCTGTCTGTCTACCTGCTTGTCTGTCTACCTGCTTGTATGTCCGTCTACCTGCCTGTCTGTCTACCTGCCTGTCTGTCTACCTGCTTGTATGTCCGTCTACCTGCCTGTCTGTCTACCTGCCTGTCTGTCTACCTGCTTGTCTGTCTACCTGCTTGTATGTCCATCTACCTGCCTGTCTGTCTACTTGCCTATCTGTCTACCTGCTTGTCTGTCTACCTGCTTGTATGTCTGTCTACCTGCCTGTCTGTCTACCTGCCTGTCTGGCTACTTGCCCATCTGTCTACCTGCCTGTCTGTCTACATGCTTGTCTGTCTACCTGCCTGTCTATCTACCTGCCTGTCTGTATACTGTCTTATCTTTCTGTCTATCTGCCTGTCCTTTCTCTTGCCTGTCTGTCTACCTGCGTATCTCTTGTATTGCCTGTCTATATAGCTGCCTATCCGTCTCCCTGCCTATCCGTCTCGCTGCCTATCCGACTCCCTGCCTATCCGTCTCCCCACCTACCCGTCTCCCTGCCTATCTGACTCCTATCCTTCTCCATGCCTATCCGTCTCCCTGCCTATCCGACTCCCTGCCTATCTGTCTCCCTGCCTATCCGTCTCCCTGCCTATCCGACTCCCTGCCTATCCGTCTCCCCACCTACCCGTCTCCCTGCCTATCCGACTCCTATCCTTCTCCATGCCTATCCGTCTCGCTGCCTATCCGACTCGCTGCCTATCTGTCTCCCTGCCTATCCGTCTCCCTGCCTGTCTGTCTGTCTGCCCCTTGCCTATCTCCATTCCCCACACAGAGAAGTAAAGCCACATGCGTGTGATTATCGATCGCCTCCACTCTCTCCGCTCTAAGTGGAGATATGACAGTTTTTAATTAAACACATTTATCTGAACCGGCGAGACGCTGACACAAATGTATTCCATTTGCCGGCGTAACGACACACTCTCTTCAGGGGCAGATAAGGCAGGGTCCCCCCTCTCACACTGGAGGACGCACACGCACACACACACACACATACGCATGTGCACACACACACACACACACACACTAGTGGTGCGCGATTAAGGTATTTTCTGACCCAAATCCGGATATTGCAGTGACTGCACCTGACCGCCACTCGAACCGCCAAGTGTAAATGGAAGAAAAATGAAACCTGCGTCCGCTTCCCAACCCGCCGTTATTAAATCTAACCCTTACATTACATGCACAATGTGCATGTAATGTAAATACAATAGGCTTTCCGCCAAGGACAACAAATAACAAGATAATCTGACAGGCTATAATGGCATGAAAGGATATGCAATGCCGAACTTGAATGAAAATACTTAGGATGGCGTACAAGACATAGCTGATGAAGAAGCAGATTTGAACTAACCCGCCCGCAAATCTCCCGCAGATTACAGTATAAACACTGAAAAAATGGCTGATCTGCAACCGCCTGCACCCGCGGTTATAATCGGGTTACGTGGACCAATTAGTCGATCCACACATCTCTAACACACACACATGTGGACCGGGGTGCATGTCATACTTTACATATAAAATTGATATTTCACTGGACTCTCCTGTTCTTACTCTCTCTCTGTCTCTGTCTCTCTCTCTCTCTCTCTCCGTCTCTCTGTCTGTCTGTCTGTCTGTCTGTCTCTCTCTGTCTCTCTGTCTGTCTGTCTCTCTCTCTGTCTCTTTCTCTCTCTCTCTCTCTCTCTGTCTCTCTCTCTCTCTCTCTCTCTCTCTCTGTCTGTCTGTCTCTCTCTGTCTGTCTGTCTGTCTCTCTCTCTCTCTCTGTCTCTCTCTCTCTTTCTCTCTGTCTCTCTCTCTGTCTCTGTCTCTCTCTCTCTCTGTCTCTCTCTCTCTCTCTCTCTCTCTGTCTCTGTTTCTATTATGTTGAGTCCATATTTGTTTGCAGTATAAAAGATCAGAGAGCTGCATTTTTGTTTTTCTTCTTTATTTCTAGTAGTAGGTGAGACCATGAACCCGTTTCAAGTGTTTCTCTCTCTTGTTCAACACTTAAATCTTCCGATGATAACCTCGTAAACCGCCGCTTTTCAGACGCTAACACACAGAAACCCCTCCCACCCCTCACCTCTCTGACGTCACGGCAGGCCCATATCCATCATGGCGCCGGTCGCCACCATAGCTCTTCAAGCCGCTTGAACTTCCATCAACGTCTTCCATAATTTATGCCTCCGCACAAACGCGCGCGCGCCGCCGCGGTTGCAGAATAAGGGGGCAATTTGTCGCTCCACACGTTGTAATAAAAGTCCACCATTTTCTGGCATGTCCTTTACTATTGATTGCATCTTTCTGACATTTTCCCCCCGCTCCCCCTGTGTGGTGGGTGTCATGTGTTGAGATGAGCTTCAGCCAATCAGAGATTAATGAGGTGACTGCCGACCGCATGCGAGGGGTTGGCGGTGCACACCTCTCTGTTTTATCACTCTGACTTTAATGCGTTTTCATTTATCTTCGGTTCCTCTGTTGCCACCGTTTCTTTCGGTGCCAAGTTTTTGCAGGGCAGATTGAAATAATACAGTGTGTTGTATTACGGGCCACTAATTACTTTAATTTTCTTAGTATCTGAGAATTTAATGAGTACCTCTGGCAATTACTAAGCAGTTTTGAGTTTATTGGTACTTTTATACCAAATGGTGGTTTATTTATGACACACATAATTATCCGATATTTTGCTGCAATAAGCAAGATGTAGACAACGCTGACGTTTTTTTGCACGGTTCCCATGCTTCCTGTTAAGGTAAATTGTAGTTAATTAGAAAATAAAACATATTTAACGATGAACTAATTAGCGAATAACTCATTTCCAGCAATCACCGAGCAATTCACTCGGAAAGTGCTGCGTCAAAATAAACTGTAAATTAGTCGTCAAATAGCTCTCCTTTGAGAAAGTTTGAGGCGGTATGAGAACAGATGAGGTGTCAAAAGAACAAAAGTCTCTTTTTAACTGCAGATATAAATGAGGGAGTGTGACCAGGATGCTGCGTCCACACCGGTGTTTCCCACCCTATTACTTAGAAAACAAATACAAGACTTAAAAGCCAGACAGAGACAGCGATACAAACATGCTAATTAGTAAGCAGCGATTCCACTTCCTGCTCCTGTACAGGTATAGGAAGCTGATGCTGTTTACCTCGGGATTGACTTACACCCTGCGACCCGCCGGCTTTACTCTGCAGGGCAAACAATCATCGTTATTTTGGTAATGCAGCTGTCGGCTGCGCTGCGTCGCGGCGTTTCCTCCACCAAATCCTCAGCGTCTCTGTGTTGTACTCTAGCATCTCATCTGCATAAACACACGACGACACCTGCAATCAGCTCAAACCGTGTTTGCATACGATGATTCAGATCCTCGAAACTTCCCCCCCTTGCTGACGCGATGGTTTATTATTTTTTTTCGCCCCAGCTGTCTTTCTGACAGCCGCTGGGGCCGCCGCCGCTCGCCGCAGAGACGAGACAGCGACGAGCGTGCGCTTCTGATGCGCCGCGCGCCGTGTTTACAGAGCGCCAGACAGGCCTCTCATTAGGGGCCATAATGGTTTCCGCTCAGTAGCGGAGGCGGGAGCAGGGGGAGGCCGGGTGAAGCCTCAGAAATGGACTGGGCGATCAGCGCGCTTTGATTTCATTGTACTTCATCAACCGGCGTCGTTACGACAACGGCGTCGAAAACAAAAGTGACGCCGCCCCCAAGGAACGCCAACAGACGCCAACAGACACCAACACTGGGCTGGTGCGCCATAACCGTTTGGCGGTTGTTGGCTGTTGTCGGATTAAGTTTTTTGTTGGTGTCGGCCAACTTGGGGCAAGATTTTGTAGTTGGGTGTCGGTGTTCGTGGGGGGGGGGGGGGGGGGGGGGGGCGTTGTGCAAGGAGGACCTAAAAACCCAGCACTCAGCTCCTCT
>JAOPHQ010001330.1:0-20000 GCA_030340625.1 Merluccius polli | reverse complement strand
GGTAGGGTGCAATGAAAACACAGATGTCCGTTGCCATGGTGACGGGAGCCGGTGGGAACAAACAGACCATGTTTCTCGCTGGGGGGGGGGGGGGGGGGGGTGGTGACACGGGAGGTGACCTGCAGGAGGGGTCTGAGAGCCACTTGGCAGAGAGGGGGGGGGGGGGGGGGGGGGCGAGGGATGTGCGTGTGTGTGTGTGTGTGTGTGTGTGTGTGTGTGTGTGACTTGAAGTCACATTCGAGAGAAAGAGGAACACATTTCTTAGTTAGTCATAGGTTTGGAAAAGGTATATATATATATATAGATTTTTATTTGTTATTTTTTAATGCCAGCCTTTATAGTTTTTTTTTTTTAATAGTTTTTCTATGCAGTCCTTCCCTAGTGTCCTTGAGCAACTGTTACGACCACCAGTGTGTCCGGAGTACACCCGAGGTCCCCACATGAAACACTTGAAGCCCTTTAAAATGAGCGATCTTCAGAGCCGGGGAATCGATGCCTCGCAACCTTCCTTAGCAACGCCCACCGCATCGAACACGGCAACCCTTTTGTCAAGGCAAGCAGCCTCGTCTCTAACTTACATCAAACCACGACTTATATAAGAGCAGAAATAAAAATAAAAAACGTGTTAAATGGTGAATGGACTAATTTATATTATATTTAACGCTTTTCAGACCTGCGGCCACTCGAAGCACTTAACACCGACGGCCGGCTGGACGGGAGCCGGTGGGGGTTAGGGTGTCTCGCTCCGGGGACATCGTGACACTTGGCTAGGGAATGGAACCGGCGACCTTCGGGGGTTGCCAGGCGACCCGCTCCTCCACCTCCTGGCTCCCGGGCCAGGAAGGTGCGGGTGATCGAACCGTGGCAACCGTCTCTCCATCTCTCTTCACCAACAATCAACATCCGCTACCAAAACCGTTTGTCAAAATAAGATAAGACAGAAGTTTTGCTCAAAAATGACCGCAACATAAGAGCAAAAACAATAGAGTAACGAATATAAAATGCGTAAGGAGTAAACGCGAACAGCAGTGCCTGATAGAATAACAATAAAACCAATAAAGTACATTTAGTAAAATAATAAGTAACCCCACTTTTATTGTTATTCTGTTAGGCTTAAAAGAGCTTCCTTGTACCGATTCGGCCGAACGGCGTTCAGCATGCGACCGATGTAAACAACAGCGATTTGGGAATCAATGTGCGTCCGTCGGTATGGAGTTTATGGATTAAATATATATCTACAAAATATATAATAAGTACCGAAGTGCTGCGTCTGCTATTGTTGACATGTGTGTCACGCAAAATACTCTCAGGCAGAATGGGCCCATCAAAGTGATTTTGAAAGACGATATTGATATTGAAGTGTCTTAGCGAGGCCAGGAGCGTCGGTTACGAGGGTTCGATCACCGGCGCTATTGTCCTTTAACACGGACCTCTCTCGGCGTAATAGACCTGATGAAACAATAACACCGCACTCCCCCCTGAAAATGGCCGCCAACAATTTGCTTGACATCTCGCCCTGGGAAGCCAAAGGTCACCTTCCCTTAAGTCCCACACGGGGAGAACACAGAAAGCTATTAGCGCTCGTCCTGTCCTTGGACCGTATTACCGCCTGCGCCTCGGCCCGTCTTACGGTCCTCGCTTGGACAATATGAGACGTCGTTGTCGCTTGTGCGTCCTTGGACTATATGAGACACTGACCCCCCCCTCTCTCCGAGTCCTTCACGTCGTGACACACCGTCCTGGGTGGCTGCCATTAAATCGATGATCAACGTGTCTTCAGGATGTCAGAGAAGCAGGCCAGCTAGGCGTCAAACAGTACAGTATGTGTATGCGTGAGATGAGTGTGTGACCTGTATGTGTGCACATGTGTGTGCTCTTGCTGCCCATTCTAGATCACTCTTCACGTGTTTGATATCGCAAGTCGCAGTGACGCAACACAATCCACAACCAATAGATGAGCTCTGACAAAAGCAGAAACAGGAAACCTGACAGTTTCTACTAAAGGGCATGATGGGAAAAAAGAATAAAAGAATCCAGTTGTAGTCTTGTAAATAGTGACCCTGCAATATTCACAGTCTTTGTAAAATCTCAGCCTGAGACTCGGCTGTGACTAAAAACTCTTAAACACGTGTCTTTAGATGTGAGCAGGTGTTAGCTGATAGCTTCTAAGAGTCTTTTCAAAGTCTTCTGATGTATGGGTAGCACTAATAAGAGGCCCACACACGTGTGCACGTTGAATATACAACAATGTGACTTCCAGTATCAAACAACAACAATCTTGCATGACTTTGTGGAAACACAGGTACACAGGTACACAGGTGTATCGCTTGCGACTCTGTGTGTGTGTGTGTGTGTGTGTGTGTGCATACTATCCCACACTACTATGTGCATATAAATACATTTAAGACATGGTGTTGAGTGTGTGTGGTGTGTGTAGCTGTCTTAAGCAGTGTCACAAGTCAGCTGAAGTCTGATTGGACTCTGGGGCTGAGGGTGGGGCTGCACACCTGTGGTGGGGGTGTGCACACCTGTGGTGCATTAATAATCAGTAATCAAGGAACACAGGATGAAGCAGCTATCACCCCACACACCTTCAGGAGAGAGGTGGGATGTCATGTCAGCAATCAACACCTGCTCTGGCGCTGCCGTTCTGCCGACTCTCCAATAAACCGGTTCTTACAACGTCTACCTGCGTCCCTGTGTGGCGGCCGGGGTCTACTCCCCTGCATGGGAGAGGTGTGTTTTTGCGTGTGTGTTCCTCAGGGCGGTGTGTGAGGCTGTGTGGTGTTGTGTCGGCGGCGGCGGGCGAGGCGAGGCGGCGGTCCACGTACCGTCACCTTCTCCAAGTCGGCCTCGGAGGAGGTGGGAGACAGGGGGCTGATGGGACTGAGGGACGGGGAACTTCCCACACTGGAGACGTACTCGGGATCAGGAACGTACAGAACCTGCACACAGAGCACAACACATGTCTGTCTTTACACAGGCGGCGCCTCTGTGCAAACACACATGCATGCATGCATGTATGTATGTGTGTTTGCATGCATGCAGGCAAAGGGGTTGGGGGGGAAGATGCATGGATGAAATGCAGTAGGAATACTAGCATTTGCATGCACACAAACATATGGAGACACCAAATACATATTTCAGTATTTAAAAACTGTAAAATAGGAAGACAACACACACATAATATATAATATATACACTATTTCATATTTTTTTGTATACCTTTAAAATATGACAGTTAGGGAAAGGTTTCAACAAGAAACACGGGGAAATATATACACGTATACATAGATACAATTATTTATATATATATGTTTACACAGGTTATGTGAGTGAGATGAGATGAGTGAGCGTGCTTGTGAGTGAGTGAGCGTGCTTGTGAGTGAGTGAGCGTGCTTGTGAGTGAGTGAGCGTGCTTGTGAGTGAGTGAGTGTGCTTGTGAGTGAGCGTGCTTGTGAGTGAGTGAGTGTGCTTGTGAGTGAGTGTGCTTGTGAGTGAGTGAGCGTGCTTGTGAGTGAGTGAGTGTGCTTGTGAGTGAGCGTGCTTGTGAGTGAGTGAGCGTGCTTGTGAGTGAGTGAGTGTGCTTGTGAGTGAGTGTGCTTGTGAGTGAGTGAGCGTGCTTGTGAGTGAGTGAGTGTGCTTGTGAGTGAGTGTGCTTGTGAGTGAGTGAGTGTGCTTGTGAGTGAGTGTGCTTGTGAGTGAGTGTGCTTGTGAGTGAGTGAGTGTGCTTGTGAGTGAGTGAGCGTGCTTGTGAGTGAGTGAGTGTGCTTGTGAGTGAGCGTGCTTGTGAGTGAGCGTGCTTGTGAGTGAGCGTGCTTGTGAGTGAGTGAGCGTGCTTGTGAGTGAGTGTGCTTGTGAGTGAGTGAGCGTGCTTGTGAGTGAGTGTGCTTGTGAGTGAGTGTGCTTGTGAGTGAGTGAGTGTGCTTGTGAGTGAGTGTGCTTGTGAGTGAGTGAGTGTGCTTGTGAGTGAGTGAGCGTGCTTGTGAGTGAGTGAGTGTGCTTGTGAGTGAGCGTGCTTGTGAGTGAGTGAGCGTGCTTGTGGGTGAGTGAGCGTGCTTGTGAGTGAGTGAGCGAGTGAGCGTGCTTGTGAGTGAGCGAGTGTGCTTGTGAGTGAGTGAGCGTGCTTGTGAGTGAGTGAGTGTGCTTGTGAGTGAGTGAGCATGCTTGTGAGTGAGTGAGTGTGCTTGTGAGTGAGTGAGCGTGCTTGTGGGTGCATCAGTGGGTGGGATATGGGCTGCGGTGGAGCGGGAGTGCAGGAGTGCAGGAGTGCAGATGGAGTCCCGGCCCTGAGAGCCAGGAGACGGCTGATGGCTCAGTAAGTGCTCTCCAGCCGCTGACTGTTTGGACACATCTCAAGTTGCCTTTGTCTGTCCTTCCCCGAGCGCAGAGAGAGCCAGAGAGCCCCGCTTCAGAGTGGCGTGTCACCATCTGCCTTTTTTTTTTCTACTTTCTTTCAGACGCCAGGAAACTTCCTCGAAAAATATTGCGTTGGATGCCTGCCGCCTCCCGATTTCAAAACACGGGTGTTGCTCCACAACGCGAGGCCCATCCAGGCGCAACGCGCATCCGGCTCAGAGTTTAGCAGACTTAAAGCACGTTCGCCTGCAAGTCGTTCTGACAGGCATTTTAAACTAAATTACAAAATTGCATGCCACATTAAAATGCAATTTAGTTCACAGCTATGTGTGAGCAAATGACGCCCATTCTGTTTGTAACGATCCAACGACGTCATTTGACAAAATATCAGTTTTCTGTTTGATTTAGCAAAGCAGAAATTAGCTGAAGAATCAGACATGCAAACCTGCACAAAACTGTACATACGTACTTAACACGGCCAGCTGGAGACGCTAAATCGTCTGTAGTTGTAAGAGACGTATGTCTTCTAGGGCTGCAACTAAGGATTATTTTCATCGGCGATTAATCTTAAAAACGATGAATTCTTTGTTTAATTGATTCATCATTAGGCCAGAAAATGTCATAATTAATAGCAAATGCCATCACAAGTTGTCCAAAGTTGCCAAAGTTAGAGAGTTACATTAGCTTTATCTGAATTTGAATTGAAGCATCAAGCCGCAAAGTTTGGCATTTGGTACTGTACTGTATAAATTACCTTACTATCCTTATTATAAAGTATTAATCGATCAATTCAAATTTGATTCAATTAATTTTCTGTCAATCGACTAATTGATTGACTAATTGTTGCAACACTAATGTCTTCTTAACTAAAGTGTACTGAGTAATATACTACAGGACCACATGTCCATCTGTCTTTCCACAACATTTTAACCAACCTAAAGTCATTATTGTGCGCATGGAAACGTCGCCGCGGTAACGCGTGGGCGGCGTTAGTTTCCCATGAGGCGGCGTATTGATAAAATCATCTATGTCCCTGAAATAGTTTTTTCATATACTCCTTTTTATTTATTTTGCCAACATCATAGAGCATGTTTGGCAAATGCACTATGAAGTCTTCATGGGAGACGAAACAAATCGAATTAATGGGAAAAAAAAGAAGAAGAAAAAAAAAAAAATATATATATATTTCTGGAGAAATCCTTTTGAAGATAAAGCGTTTGTGGGACACACATGAAATGTAATGAAAGGATTTGTGCCGTGACTAAATGAGACGTGTTCTTGTGGAAGGGGCGAGGATGTGTACTGTATGTGGGTGGGGTTGTGTACTATACTGTATATGGGTGGGGGATGTGTACTGTATGTGGGTGGGTATGTGTACTGTATGTGGGTGAGGATGTGTACTGCATGTGGGCGAGGATGTGTACTGTATGTGGGTTGGAGGGTGGGTGGTGGTGAGGATGTGTACTGTATGTGGGTGGGGAATGTGTACTGTATGTGGGTGGGGGATGTGTACTGCATGTGGGTAGAGATGTGTACTATATGTGGTGGGTGGGGATGTGTACTGCATGTGGGTAGAGATGTGTACTATATGTGGTGGGTGGGGATGTGTACTGCATGTGTGTAGAGATGTGTACTGTATGTGGTGGGTGGGGATGTGTACTGTATGTGGGTTGGAGGTGGGTGGATGTGGTGAGGGGATGTGCGACCCGGGTCCCCACCTGGCCGGGCACCACGGCCCTGGAGAACAGCTTGTTGAGCTGCACCAGCTCGTTGGGCGTGCTGTCGAACTTCAGCGCGATGCTGTTCAGCGTGTCCCTGGACTCCACCTGCAAAACCACACAGAACCGGGTTCAGAGACGGAGAGACCAGAACCAGAACCAGAATCAGAACGAAGTTTATTGCCAAGTAGGTTTGCACTTACAAGGAATTTGACTTGGTGTAACAAGTACAATTGAAAGAAAGACACGCCGGCAGCGGCGCCGTTTGTAATTTGATGGGTTTTTTCTTCCATTAAAAAGCAGTATTTTTCAGCGACTAGTTCCCACCCCCCCCCCCGCCCCCCCGCCGCCGCCGCTTCCTCTGGGTGCGATGCTGTGAGAAAATTGCTCGGATTATAATGTCAGCCGAAACCTTGTTTTATCATGTGACAAACTCATGACCGTCATCCACTGCTATTGATCTCCAGCGAGGGATACAGAAGTGTCTAATGAGCACTTTGTGGTCCAACTTTCTGTTTTTCATTTCCTTTCTGATAAAAACCACACAAAGGACCGCTGTACCGGCACACACAACCTGGTCGTCCCTGAAGACAAAAAGGAAAGGAAGCAAGGTCGCAAAAGGTGTTGTAGGTGGGAGGGAAGGAGTGTGTGTGTGTGTGTGTGTGTGTGTGTGTACACATCATCAGGTGTTGAGCCTCCTCCTGCACAGATGTTGCTTTGTGGACACAGATGTAATCCCACACCTCAATCCGCTCCCATCCCTCCAGCCAGCCTGCGTCTCGCTATGCAGACACAAATGTTATGGAATAGATGAGCCGCTATATATATATATATATATATATATATATATATATATATATATATATATATATATACACACACACATGTCTGACAAGTCTTTAGTTTCCCTTTAGACATTCCTAATATAGACAACAGGCTTTGTCAGAAACTATTATTATGTGTAACAAATAGGGCTGCAACAGTCGACATTAAAAAATGAATCGACTCAATTTTTTAGAGATGATTAGTTAATCGTTTAGGTGATTAATCAAGGACAAATACCAAACATTCGCTGCTTGATGCTTCAGAAATTCAAATGTTCGGTTCATGGATCATTATAAAATTAATACTTTAGTTTTTCTTGGCTGCTTGTCAGATAAACAAGCAAGACATCACTTTGGACTCTTGTAATGGCATTTTGCTATTATTTCTGACATTTTCTAGACTAAATTATTTATCGATTAATTGAAAAAATCTTTAGAGTAATCGACGATTAAACTAATCGTTAAATCGCAGCCCTTGCTGAAACACATCAGTTTTGATGTGGGAGGGCAAGACTTTAGCATATGCGCTGCCGAGTCTGAGCTGTGAATAATTAGGGATAAGGACACAGCTTGTCTTAGTGGAGCAGTCATGGGACTCCCGACGTGTGACACACACACGCACACGCACACACACACACGCACACACATGCACACACATGCACACACACACACACACCAGTGAGCAGAGAGCTGGACAAGCGTGTGAAGGATGCAGCAGACCAGGGCTGCTGATATATCTGGAAGCACATGACAGGCTGAGGGTACATGACTGAGATTTTCTGAGCAGCAGTACAGAAACATGTTGCAGAGAAAGGAACTAGCTAAACATCCAGAAGTGCGCGCTATTTTTACAGCCAATTTCTGAGAATACAAACATCCTCAATTTACAAACGACATCCTCAATTTCGAAGGACTTGTGGTGGAGGAGGCGAACCCACCGGTCGACGACATCCAAGCAGCGTGAAAACACATCGAAGTGATCACTAACTGGACCATTGATTTGAAATATTTGAACAAAGCAAACACGAACGTGATTTAGCCAAAGAAAACAAAGCCTGATGGGATATTCTGGAGAAGACGCAGCCTCCAGGAGGCGAGGGGAGATGAACAAACACCCCCCCCAGAACGAGGCACAGTGGGTTCAACCGGGAAAAAGTCTGGTGTGTGGAAGCAAATATTGCTGGCACAGGAATCAAATGTGGAAAAAGCCCCGTGTTAGTATGGCTTCATACACACTGTGCACACACACACACACACACACACACACACGCGCACACACACACACACACACACACACACACACACACACCATTCGTTTTGACGTCCATTACGCGATGGCCTTCTGCCTTCAACGTTTGCAGGCTGATTAAATAGGCCGGCTTGATTAAATGCTAATTGCATCATTTTTCAAAACCAAATCACATCAAAACACACAACTCCTTTATGAATGAAAGCGCCATGTGATATCCTTACATGCTGCTCCTCCATAAAGACCGACCTAATAGACTCACTACGGACTAATAGGATCCAACCGCTGGGCACGGTTCACTGAAACACACTAGCATGACTTCATGAATTATATATTATATATATATATATATATATATATATATATATATATATATATATATATATATATACACACAGTATATAGGGGCCGGTTCTGTGTATTTTGAGGGTGGTGGTGGGGAAGACAGAGGAGCAGCAGGGCGTTGTCTGCATACTGTGCATGGTTACTTAAGGAGAGCCTTCATTAGAGGCTCTTCTTAGTACATCAAGTAAACTTCTTAGATATGAGGTAAGCAATATCTGAATATTCATTCCTAATTAATTATATCCTCTCACTTTTCAATTGGAAAAATAATAAAATACCTGAAATACGACTCATCTCCTACCGTTGTGTTACATTTACTAGCCTCCATTTCGTGTCCAGTGTTAGTTTGTGTCGTCTTTGTTCTGGTATATGTCTATCAGCACGAATGTCTATTAATTTTCATTATTGTTTTGCTTTTAGACCCTTGTAATGGGAATCTTAACATACGGTGCTATAACGCTTCATGTTAATCCTTTTAAAACGTATAAGTTTGAGACACAAAGTCTCAACTAAAAACTACTTGCGTGCAAATAACTCAAAGGATGACGCACAGCAGATAAGAAAGTACAGCGAAACTGTGTTTCACCTGGCGGTCCTCCCATCAGCGACGTTTAAAACACTGTTGCTATGCCGTGTAGCCGATGATATCCAACTACATACTGTAGAAATGCAATACAATACTTCAGTAGAGAGACCACTCTGAATGGCTTGTAAAAAAATTAAAAAAACTCAACGAAAGGCAAACCCAGGTCTGCCCTCTCTATTCAACACCCTCGCTGCACCGAGCTGTAGTGTGAGGGTGGCCTTGTGTCATATAAATAATATGACATATTTGTATGCTATATTATGCTTATCTGATACGTATATTCATTAATCTCATGATCTTCTTACACGCGACTGCAGGAAAAAGAAACAAAGCAAAGCGTCTGATTACTGAGCCGACGTCTGAGCGGTGCCCAGCTGAGTGATATGTGGGTAACAACAACAACAAGCCACACATTCACGCACTTCGTTTATGTGCAGCTTCACTGCACAGTTAATACACCGTGAGGCTGATTTGAAACATTTAAAAGACATTTTTAATTAGGTCGGAGGAACAACAAACACACACACACACACACGAAAAAAAGAAAAAAAAAATCAACAGCATTGCGACACCCGGGGTCAGCAGCGTATTGATTCTCCTGACCCACTACAGCGCCAAGGTAAACAATGAGCTATTTATTAACTATGAACATCCTGGACCTGAAGAACCACCGCTTACATTGTACAACATGGGAAACCCAAGAAACAGCAAACCCAAGGAAGGAAACCCACAAACCCGACTACACCCGCTTCCCTGTTTCTCCAAATGCACATGATGTGCACCCATGTGATGACACGATCGGCGTTCTGTGGGTATTTCTGCCATCCACATACCGGGAAATGGGAAAAGACTTCAGATAAATAATATAGTGTGTTGTTGGTCCGCTACCCATGTCATCTACATGATTCAATCTCTCTGTGGTGCCGCCTGTGTGTGGGGAAGACGTCTCTAAAAACATGACATCCGCATTGAGATTCTGCGGGATTGAAAAGGTCAGCGTATGCGATGGGGGTGATAGGGGGGTGGCCATGTGGAAAAGACCCCGAAGCAAAGAGGACTGTATCGGATCTGAACCACAAACGCTCACACATCCAGGCTGGTCCATGGTGCTGCAAACCATGGGAGTGATATGCTGTGAAACCGATGGGTCTTCCTGTGGGACCTTCCTGTCATCCCGGTTTTCGTTTATCGTCCAGCTCAGGTTTATGAAGTCTTGCTGGACCAGTAGTTTGTTGTTTTTTTGTCTTTTTGAAATTATCTGTACATCTGTCATCGATATATCGCTCCCTATACCCGGTTTTATTTTGACAGCAGTCGACCCGGCGAGGGTGGGTCCAATCTACAGAAGGAGGTGATGAGTCATTTCTGATGGATCGGTCTGACGAAGGTCTTTGAAACATCACTGCAAGTAAAGGTGCTTGTGAAGTAAGCTGCCGTTTACAGTGGTTTTAGAAGAGCTAGGGGGCGCTGTTAGACACGACGCAAGGCAACATAAAATGCGATCACTTATTGAAAACAAAATTATCATTCTTCTTATTCTCATTCTTATTCACATTCTTCTGTAGATTACACCGTCGCCGTGTTGACTGCTGTCAAAAGAAAATCAGGAAAGCCTCAAAGCTGTTTTTACAACGGCTTTGAATCGACCTCCGTTTTATAATTCAACTTTTACGAGCTCCAACGTCCAACATGCATGACGCAATCTCAAACAGTTATGGCTTTACTAACAATTATTAATATAATATCAATACCAAGGTCAAATTAAATAAAATAGAAACTGCTTCCATGCTAATTCCGGGCTAATTGGAGTCACTTAATTGTCCTTCACCTGGTGCATGCTGGGATTGGCTGCAGCTCCTTGACACCCCTGACTAGGGGAAGAGGTTTGAGATGAATGGATGAAATGGAGATAACTACCAGTCATTGTCACTTATTCCATAAATTACGATACGAACAGTGACTGTGTGGACTTATCTGTTCAAGGTGGTCATGAATCAATTTGCTGGAAATACTTGTGGTGGTCCTACATATGACCAAACGTCGACATCCAGGGAACAATAGGAGGAGAGGAGCCTTGCATGAGTTCTCGATCTCAAATGCCGATATTGACGATTGAGATCTCTAACTCCATCTACTAGAAAACAGGAGATACAGACCTCCTTACTGACTCATTGACAGACGCGGACCAGGGGGGGAGCGAAGGAGGGAAAGACGGAGGATACATTACACAACCTTGAGGATCATGGCCCCCTAACGTCAGGAGAAGCCCTGTATTGTTTTACCGAGGATCAATCCTACACATTATTACCTGCAACTCCGGATAAATAATTAAAGGCGCTTCCAGTTTTGTCGACAAGCGGCCCTCTTCTTCTTCTTCGAGGAGACGGTCGGAAAGCGAAGCGGCCATTGTGAGGCCGATGGCTGACGGAGGTGTTGTGACAGTCGCCCGGCCCACAGGACCTGGGGACCGCATATCGATCGCAGAAGGACGAACGGTGGCCAATTTGGCGCTCCCTATGGTTTCTCAGAAGAAAGATAAATGCTGCTTCAGGAGGCATTCCCAGAGGTGGGAGTCAGATGCTTCCCGGATCCGCTAACCCCTAACCGGTTTAGTCGGGACAGTTTAATTGACAATAACCCCGTTGACACCGTGACGGGAAACCGAGGACGCGGTAGTAATTACAGGTTTTCCACTCGACCCTGTATTCATATTTCACTGGGTTTGCGTCCATTTATTATTATTATTATTATTTTTTTGTTAACCAATAACGCCGAAGAAATGAAACTACAATAAAACAAAAGCCAGAACACACTTAAAAAATAGAAATGCGGAATAAAAACCCGCGAAACAAACAATACACCCATCAAAGGCTAAACCATAATCAACACAATGAATTGAGCAAATCACCAAACTGGAAATAATACCCCAGCAAACGGTTTAATCACCCATGATGCTCCATCAGAGCAGCCATCGCCACAGCGGTTTATAATGAAGGGAGAAGCCTGGCTTTAGCGTTACAGTTGCCATGGCAACCTCGTCGTTACTTCCCTAATGGCATGCGTACTGTGTGCAACTGCGCCCTGGCCGATCGTTGGGAGACCTAATTTTAGACCCATTACGACGTCGGGGGGGAGGTGGGGAGGTGGGGGGGGGGAGTGGTGGTCTGGCGAGGGGGGGGGGGGGGGGGGGGGGGGGGGGGGGGCTAAGTCACATTATTTTGTCTGTTTCACAGGGACACAGAGCAAGTGGGGGGGCAATCTCTATGTCTGCCTGGCAAACGGCCACGCAATGACAACTGCATTAAGTCCCGAAACCAGGAGCGGCTAATAGTCAACATTGGTACTTTACTCTGCAAAATATCGGTTAATCATCGCAAATACATGTTTGTCTCAATAACGTCCAAAACTAGATTACAAATGTGGCTCTGGGCGATGGCTCGGATCCACGCCTGTGCCAGGAAGTGAGTTCAATGTGTACGCATTCGTGTCCTGTGCCGCCGCCGCCGCCGCCGCTCGCTGCGCTGACCGCCAGCACGCAGGTGGACCGCGTTAAGCGGGAACGCCCAGCGGGGAGCTGTACTGTAATTGCGACTGTCTGTAAGGTATTAGGAAATGTCTCTGATCTCTGATGTCCGCCCCTCTGCCGTCCTCCCTGCCTCTCTCTCGCCGCCCCCCCCCCCCCCCCCGCGACCGTCTGCCATCTTCACACTGATGCCAACAGAGAGCCGCCTGTCCTTCCCGCCGCGGTCCGGCCCTTCGAGTCCTTTGTCCTACCTCTTCCTTAGCAGCGTCTTCCGGAAAGGTGTCTAGGAAAGGTCTTTAGGAAACGCCGTAAGGGCATGACCCCCCCCCCCCCCCCATCTCCGCCGCCGCCGCCATCCCCATCTCTATCCCCATCTCCATCTCCATCTCCATCTCCTTCCCAGCAGTGGATAATGCAATCAAATCGGCAGCCTGTGAGGAACGTTGCCTGGGCTCCGATCGCCGCGGATCCACCCGGTCTCGGCGCGTTGGTGCGTGCAAACCTGCGTGCAAACCTGCGTGCAAACCTGCGTGCGTTATGACTCATCCGATGGATGGCGTGCCTCCTTGTCGGTCCGACGGCCTGGCGAACAGCCTCACCTCTACGCGCAGCGTCATCAAATGTATGCTTGACGTGTACATTGCTATTCCCATCTGGTTTTCCAGAAGAACGAGCTCGAATACAGGGAAAATTAGGCATTTTAGTGTCCGTTAGCGCACTAAAGTCAATGAGCTTTTTTCCGTCACCTTGCTTGTGCTCTGTGCGCTCGCAAGGTTACCAGCGGCGCGCGGCGGCGAGGATAAACAGAATAATAAATAGCGCTCAACATATAACCTCTGGCACCCATTCAGCTACAAGTGAAGGTGCCCCCTGTGGGCCGGCTGAGTGCTCACACAAAACCCATAATAGTAGTATCGTTGAAGGCTCATTTCATCGGGAGATCCTCTGTCTGCCCGTTGCTTGGACTGTAAAGGGCGACTCTCTGGTGATTGGTAAACAGGCTAACGGTGCTAACGGCGCTAGCGGCGCTAGCGGCGCTAGCTTCCTACTGCAGAGTCTGGTTCTGTTCAGATCCGTCTGCTGGTCTGGTCCCATGTAGCGCTGCTTCAGCCTCGGGTATTGGGACTATTCAGTATGTTATACCCCAGGTGAGGGTGGCTGTATGGGCAGGTATTACTAACACCTCGGCATAATAAATAATAATAAATAAATAACGGTTGCTTAAAAAAATATAATTATAATAATGTGAGGGTGATTAATTTTTTTTTAATTCAACAGAATCAGAAGTCTGCCATTGGGCAACGCGTTATGAAAGAGAAGAAAATCTGCTAGAAACTGGAATGAGGAAACATTTCTTCGCACTCCCCCTCCCCACACTCCCCCACTCCCTCCCCTCCCTCACCCGCGTGAGGCAGAGATGAGTTTAAGATAATGTCGCTTCTTGATTGTCGGAACATTGTCTACCATGCCTTTCTCTCCCGCTCCCTCCCTCCCTCCCTCCCTCGTCTCCCCCCCTTTCTCTCTCCCTCCTTATCTCTCGCTCTCTCTCTCCGGTGGACTCTGTGGCCGGGGTTTATAAGCCTACAAAAGATGGGAGCGAGGGAGCTTCAGCCCTCCCCCCCCCGCCTCCCCCCCACCGCCGCCGCCTCCCCCCCCACCGCCGCCGCCTCCCCCCCACCGCCGCCCCCAACCCCCCCCCCCCCCACCTTGTTCTCCAGGCATCGGGCCGTGGCGGCGTGTCAAGCGAGTGGACGCCATCGTTTGGCAGCGCCCGCGTCGTCCATCAACATATTAGCTACTTGGTGGCCCGGCACAAGGGCAGCGGTGGGAGGGGGGTGTGGACTGGAGTGGTGTTGCGGTTGGGGGACGAAAAGATAGACGATGCACAGGGACAGATACCCAGCAGGCCAGGACACAGGGACGGATACCCAGCAGGCCAGGACAGGGACGGATACCCAGTACAGGGACGGATACCCAGCAGGACAGGACACAGGGACAGATACCCAGCAGGCCAGGACACAGGGACGGATACCCAGCAGGCCAGGACAGGGACGGATACCCAGTACAGGGACGGATACCCAGCAGGACAGGACACAGGGACAGATACCCAGCAGGACAGGACACAGAGACGGATACCCAGCAGGCCAGGACACAGGGACGGATACCCAGCAGGACAGGACACAGGGACAGATACCCAGCAGGACAGGACACAGGGACGGATACCCAGCAGGACAGGACACAGGGACAGATACCCAGCAGGCCAGGACACAGGGACGGATACCCAGCAGGCCAGGACACAGGGACGGATACCCAGCAGGACAGGACACAGGGACAGATACCCAGCAGGCCAGCACAGGGACAGGGACGGATACCCAGCAGGCCCAGGGCACAGGGACGGATACCCAGCAGGACAGGACACAGGGACGGATACCCAGCAGGCCCAGGGCACAGGGACAGATACCCAGCAGGCCAGCACAGGGACAGGGACATAAACCCAGCAGGCCAGGACAGGGACAGATACCCAGCAGGCCAGGACAGGGACAGATACCCAGCAGGCCAGGACAGGGACAGATACCCAGCAGGCCAGGACAGGGACAGATACCCAGCAGGCCAGGACAGGGACAGAAACCCAGCAGGCCAGGACAGGGACAGATACCCAGCAGGCCAGGACAGGGACAGAAACCCAGCAGGCCAGGACAGGGACAGAAACCCAGCAGGCCAGGACAGGGACAGATACCCAGCAGGCCAGGACAGGGACCCAGCAGGCCAGGACAGGGACAGATCCCTATACCTTGATACCATGCCTTCCTTTATACACACACACACACACACACACACACACACACACACACACACACACACACACACACACACACACACACACACACACACACACACACACACACACACACACACACCTCGTCCTTCCTCTCCATCCTTGTTTTCCTAGCAGGACGTCAAGGCGGTGACCGAGTGCGCCGGCCTCTGACAGATTTCCAGCTGTCACGGTGTCAGCAGGGAGGGGGGGGGGGGGGGGGGGGGGGGGGGCAAGTGGCCTGTCAATCACGCTGCTGTGGCCAACCCAAGCAGGGAATAGGGTGGTGTTGCTGTTGTTGTTGTTGTTGTTGGTGTTGTTGTTGTTGCAGGTGGTGGTGGGTATACAGACTAGAGTTGTTGTGAATTGAGGATGGGAGGACCTCTCTCTCTCTCTCTCTCTCTCTCTCTCACACACACACACACACACACACACACACACACACACACACACACACACACACACACACACACACACACACACACACACACACACACACACACACACACACACACACACACACACACGCGCGCAGGGTCAGAGCTCACGCCGGAGCCTCCTCGCCACGGAGAGGCTGCTGGCTGTCTGCTGCAGCTGCTTTGAGGGTCATTTGAAGAGCACAGCGAGGCGGGAGGCGAGGCGGCTCCACTTTCAGTCCGCGGCCAGAAATCTGAGCTCCCTCTGCCCTCCATCGCTTTCCCCGTTCGCTCTGCTGTCTCTCTCAACCGAACACCACCTCCCCCCACCCCCCCCCCCCCCCACCTCCTACATAACAACTAAATCAATAGAAATGACAATCAGTGTTTCCCCGGCATGCATCCAGCAGTGGTGCAGCGCCACCGCTGGATCACTGGTGCCACTGCAATCAACATCAATTATTATGTTGGGTGCCCCGAATGCTATTTGTTTTATTTTAATATATATAAATATATATATATATATATATATCATAAGGGCCCCCTACTGCGCCCCCCTCAATTGTTACAAGGTCATTATTGTCATTGGACAAATACTGATAGCAACAACGTGTTTTGTTTTATAGAAGACTAAAAATAAAAAAACACATGATGGTACTGGAGGTGGCATCAGCTGATGCACGGCTTTAGACTAAATGCAGGAAGCATTAAGAGAAAAAAGTAACACAACAAGTGACTTGATAAGAGAAAGTAGACTCCATATTTGATTGAACTGTATGGCTAACATGAATGCCCAAAACATTTGACCACATGTTATGATGACGTTATACCACTGGATGAGACCATTTCTGTTCGAACGCAACCGGAGCCCCGCTGGAATCAGTGGTCACACTCAAACCTCCCCGTTTTGCACGTGCACGTCGGCGGCACCGTGCACGCGCACGTCGGCGGCTCCGTGCACGCGCACGTCGGCGGCACCGTGCACACGCACGTGCACATCACCATAGTGCACCTCACACACGCACACCTCAGGAAGAAAAAAAAATAACCCGTGGCGGAAACACTGACGATGCAGTCGGAAGGTCATACATGAGAGCTGCGGTCTCAGTGGAGGAATGTTACATGTTATAACAAACACGGCTCCTGGCAGCAGAAGCAGATCTCCCTGTTTGTCGGTTCCCTCCCGCACCAGTGCATGCACACTGGATGCAAGCGAACGCGGCGACACCTCGCATTTTCCATGCATCAACAGAACGGCGAGGCGAATGCTTTGCGATGCCGTAAAAAAAAAAAAAGAGCATGCCTTTGGAAAACGGAGTAAGTCCTTATCGTTCGACAGCATGGGCTCGCTCTCTCTATTTCTCTCTCTCTCTCTCTCCCTCCCTCCCTATCTCCCTCCCTCTCTCTCCCTCTCCCTCTCTCTCTCTCCCTCTCTCTCTCTCCCTCTCTCGGCTCGCATGCCCGCGCGCGGACGCCGCGTCCTCTTTTATGTAAACACTCTCTAAACGACGCACACGTGTTACACTGGCAAAACACCGAAATGCTCCCAGGCTCATAGGGGAGCGAGCGTCGGCAGAGTGCCTTCACATGCACAACGCACACACACACACACACACACACACACACACACACACACACACACACAGGCGGCTACGATGTGCTGCGAGCTAATCAGGCTAAGGCATACAAACACAGACACACACACACACACACACACAGGCTTGCAAACACACACACACACACAGTAGCATTAGAAGAGAAGGGAGCAAAAAAAGAAACAGAAACAGAAACAGAAAAATACAACAACTAGAACAACAACAACAACAAACAGTCCCCCCAAAACAAGCGTGAGGACGTTTTTTTGCGTTACTCACCGAATATTGGACGGTCCCCTTGGGTCTCTGGAACGACATGCGCCTGCCATCCTTCTTCTCGGGGGTCTTCTTCTGTCCGGTGTCTGAAAGCAAGCGAGGCAAGGTGCGCATTACGTTCATGTTCCTCGCTCCCCCGGCTCAGCACCAGCCGCTGCCTGCCAGACCCGCGGGTGAACAGCTCATTCGTCAACACTGTGAGCCCGCCAGCCGGAGAGATGTGAGCCGCGTGAGCGCCGTACCGCTCTCTCTCTCTCTCTCTCTCTCTCTCTCTCTCGCTCTCTCTCTCTCTCGCTCGCTGTGTCTGTTTCTCTCCTTCTGCTTTCTGCGATGCTCGCTCTCCTCTGGCTTGCGCTCTCTCACTCACTCGCTCGCTCGCTCACTCATTCTCCGTCTATCGCTCTCTCTCTCTCTCTCTCCCTCTCTCTCACTGGTGCCGTCTTCCTCCTTGACTCGTGCTTTATCCCTCTCTCCCTCTCTCCCCCTCGCTCTCAGGCTCTCTCTCTAGCCCACCACACAGCGCAATTACAGGCAGTGAGCACTGTTCATATTGTCTCCTCCCTGTTGCCTCTTGCAGCGGATAGAGAGCAGGTCGACCTCCAACACAGAGGGAGGGAGGGAGGAGGGAGAGAGGCAGAGAGAGAGAGGGAGAGGCAGAGAGAGAGAGAGAGAGAGAGAGAGGCAGAGAGAGGCAGAGAGAGAGAGAGAGAGAGAGAGAGACAGACAGACAGAGGTCCAGAGGCAGAGAGGCACCCAACAGGGGACTTGTTTGGGGAAGATGGATGGATAGGATGGAGGGGGGGGGGGGGGGGGGGGGGGGGGTGAGGTGAAGGGGACAGAGACGGCTAATCAAGGAAGAAAAAGGGAGGATTCATTATTATTCAAGGATGGAAAACTAGGTGAAGAAGGTTTTAGGCTGCAGACAGCCATGGGATCGCGCTAATGATACAAGTGCAACGTGGACATAAATTATATTTAATATTTCAAATGGAGCACCTTGTTCCGTTTCTGGGTTATGTTAACAGGGTTGTTTTGGAGCGGTTTGCTTGTGTAGATTAAATTAAAGATCAGGCTTGATCAGGAAGTAATGGTGCCACTGGTGAGACATGGTGGGCTCTGATGCAAGAGGAAAACACAACAACACGATCTAATGACATTAAAAGATAAACTCATTTTGTTGTCTGAAACCATCGTAACCGTCTCTCCTGGCGTCACTAAAACATCCATACCAGACCAGCATTGTCCTTTAACAAAGAGTATTGTATCAAACCCCGACTATTCATCACTCGCTGATAATATTGATGATACATCTTCCCACGCCGCCCAGGCCGAGCGGAGAGTTAAATTGAGACAGAAAAAATGTGTTGGGTGGGGGGTGTTGGATGGGTGAGGGTGTTGGATGGGTGGGGGTGTTGGATGGGTGGGGGTGTTGGACGGGTGAGGGTGTTGGATGGGAGGGGGTGTTGGATGGGTAAGGGTGTTGGATGGGTGGGGGTGTTGCATGTGAGGGGGGGGATGGATGGGTGAAGGTATTGGATGGGTGGGGGTGAGGGTGTTGGATGTGAGGGGGGGGATGGATGGGTGAGGGTATTGGTTGGGTGGGGGTGAGGGTGTTGGATGGGTGGGGGTATTGGATGGGTGGGGGTATTGGATGGGTGAGGGTGATGGATGGGTGGGGGTGTTGTTGGATGGGTGAGGGTGATGGATGGGTGAGTGTGTTGGATGGGTGAGGGTGGTGGATGGGTGAGGGTGGTGGATGGGTGGGGGTGTTGGATGGGAGGGGTGCGAGCCATGGGTGGGGTGAGGCTTAGATGGAGATCGCCAACAGTGGACATCCGTTTTGGAAGCAAACAAATGGTGTGTGTGTGTGTGTGTGTGTGTGTGTGTGTGTGTGTAAAAAGGGGGGTGGTGGGGGGGGGTAGGGTGGAGTAAACAAAAGATCTGGGGGAGGATAAAAAATGTAAAGAACGTGGAAGTATTGCGACTGGGGTGTGTGTGTGTGTGTGTGTGCGTGTGCATGTGTGTGTGCATGTGTGTGTGCATGTGTGTGTGCATGTGTGTGTGCATGTGTGTGTGCGTGTGTGTGTGTGTGTGTGTGCATGTGCGTGTGTGTGTGTGCGTGTGTGTGTGTGCGTGTGTGTGTGTGTGTGTGTGAAGGTAGGGGGATGGGAGAGGACTGACGCACGGTGGTGGAGATGAAGGCATGGAAGAAGAGAGAGAGACCGAAGATGAAACGACAGAAGATAGGAAAATAAAGGGAGGAGATGAAAGACGGGGCTGAAGGCCCTGGAGAG
>JAOPHQ010001329.1:0-21583 GCA_030340625.1 Merluccius polli | reverse complement strand
TATTATGCTGTCGCAGACACCGACGGGGAGGAGAATTATATCAGTCTGGGTGGAAAGGATTTTCCGTCTGTGAAATATCTATGGGGCGTGTCCGGCTGCGACCTCCAAGGGTGGTCAAAGAAAACAAGAAATGACAAAAACAGAAATGTTTTCTACACCTGGGGGACTTCAGCGGTCGCAGTATCGACTCAACGCACGGCTCAACATTCACTCACCTTGATCTATACCTCTAATCGCCTTCAATTAATACAAACATGTAAAATCAGCATACAAAGAATAGAATAGAATAGAATAGATAACTTTATTGATCCCCAAAGGGGAAATTCATATTGTTATGAAGATGTTGATGGTTTTAAGGTGTGTCTGCAGCGCCCAATGGGTCGTCACATCCCATCCAATAAAAACACAGTTCCACTTGTTTAGTGGGACGGGTGGTGGTCCCCAAAGGTTCTGGGTTCAAACCCCAATGCACTGCAGCCTAACCTGCAGACATGCCCTCACCCCTACCTCCTGCTTAGTGACAAATCTGTCACTTTGGATATAAGTGTCCAGCTAAATCAGTGGTTTTCAAACTATGTGTAATTCCTTCAGCCAAGCAACCCGCCTTTCACTGGCACAAAACATTTTGGGAAGGTGTAATAAATAATGTCCATGCATGTTATTTGGTGTAAACATGAACATTAAATGCTTAAATTTTAGTGAAAATACTTCAATTTTAGTGAGAAACGCTGTGCTAACTGACTAGATAGCAATAAATAGCTCAGACGTTGGAAAACACATACTGCGGGCTGCATCATGCGATTAATCGCGATTCAATATTTTAATCGATTGACAGCCCTACTAAAAACAGATGTGTCCTAACATATTTGTTTCTGAACAAAATGTAAGGTAAAGTGTAAGTGATTCCAGGATGTTTTAGGGCATTTTTAAGAGTTTTACAGCATATTTTGATGATTATCGTGACAATATCATGAATCGCAATTATAGTTCGAGTTGGTGCGTCAAAAAGGTGAACTTCGATGAACTTTATGCAAATGAGCGCGTTGTGTGGACCGTGTGATTGACATTCGACATCCAGCGGCCACTGGTGGACTCGTGTGGAATTGAATTTCCTGGCTTTCAGGCTTTTAAAAAAGAGTCAATATCCGTGCCCACCTCAACAAGAACACACACACACACACACACACACACAGAAATTAAACACACACACACACACACACACCCCAACACACTGCCATATTGAAAGCCTATGAATCGAAGAGCTTCTCTGAAGAGGAACATCATTTGCGACCATCATCACAGCTGGCCAATCAGAGGAAGGGAGTCTGAGAGGGAAGAGTCCTCACTTTAGAGACTTGTGAGGACCGGCCTCCGGCAGACACATCTTAGCAGGACCCAATCTGTCACCACAGGATCACACACCGTCCCTGCAAGCTGCACTGTCAACACTGTGTGTGTGGCTGTGTGTGTGGCTGTGTGTGTGTGTGTGTGTGTGTGAGAGACAGAGAGAGAAAGAGTGAGTGAGAGCTAATGCGTGGGTGATTTAGTGAGATTATGTGTGTATTTTTGTATGTGTGTGTGTATGTGTGTGTGTGTGTGTGTGTGTGTGAGTCTGCATCAATGTGTGTGCGTTTGTGTGTGCTTGTGAGAATGTTTGTGTGAGTGAGAGAGAGATAAGAGAGAGAGAGCAGTGTGTGCATTCATAAGCATGTGTGTGTGTGTGTGTGTATGTATCACACTATCTTATGCATGCCACAGATGCATGCACGACGCATCTGTCCATACGCACCGGTGCATGCGTCCGTCCGCAACGCGTGCGCTCACATCCCTGTGTACACATCCGCATGTCCCGGCACGCGGACGGTGTGTGTGCACAGAGATCTGCAGGGTTTGCATTACGCCGTCGTACCATTCAGACCCACACGGAGCTGCGATGGTGCCGCCGCGCCGCCGCCGCCGCCGCCGCATGCACAGGCCAGCTGTCAACGCCCGCTCACGCCGCAGCAGCGCGGAGAACGGGCCCCCGGTGGCCCCCGCCGCCGCGAGTCCGGGGGCCACATTACCCCGACTTTCCCCCCCCTGACAGGACGCAGCGAGGGCCGAGGCGCTTAAGAACTAATCCATCAACGCCGCGTAAAAAACGTCTTGCGTCGAGGCGATAATCCCGCCAGGTATAATAGGTGTTAATTTTAACAAAGAGCGTCTTTCCCCCCCCCCCCCCCCCCCCCCCCCCGACGGCATTCGCCATTCGCTTTGCCGCTCTTTGCTCTTTGCTTCGCGGGGGCCTCCTCAGCTGCGAAAACCTTCCCGTTCTGCTCCAGCGGCGTCCTAAAGGCGGCGCTGACGCCAGCAGTCAGCAGCGAGGGGACAGGTCCAGACACGGACCCGCGGCTCACAGACACCCAGGTTGGGGATTTTTAAAGCGGTAGATCCTTATCCTAGCCGGGGTGAAGGCCGAGGGCGGGGGGGGGGGGGGGGGGGGGGGGGTGTTTGTCTCGAGTGTGTGGTCGGGGGGGGAGGGGGATAGATGGGATGATTGTCATCTGGAGTGGGGTTGGGTTGAGGCGGTGTGCAGCTCTTCCTGCTCCTCTGCAGAGACATGAGTAGCGGGGGGGGGCAATCTTTTTCCCATTTTTATATGCCTGAATCGAATTATTATTAATATTATTACAATAAATGCATAAACGAAGTACACTGCATCACCAGTAGCATGTCATCTTCCCTTAGTAGTTAAGGTGTTTTTTTGGTCATTGTTAAGTAATTAATGGTGAAGTGATTTGTCGTTAAGCGGAGACGGTATCCTAGGTTACGGTATATTTAACTTGAGTTAGGATTTTACAGAACTACAACTCTCCGGAGTCTTCTTAGATTGGCGGAGTGTCGCCAAAACACTCCCATGATGCATTGTGATGGACTAAAACCACCTCAAAAACACCACCCAAGAATCAAACACTGTGATCACTCAGATCTGATTTAATAAATCTGGTGAACATAATTAAGTCTGTCTGTCTGTCTGACTGTCTGTCTGTCTGTCAAACCAAACCTGGTGTTGATCCAGGATATAAACACATCCTCTTCCCCATACATATTGTTTATAATGTTTATATCAGTGTGTTGGCTATGATTGCTTTTATCGATTTATTGAATTGAATTCAGCTGCCTCTGTATCTGTGAGCGATTATATAATATAATATATATATATATATATATATATATATATATATATATATATATATATATATATATATATAATTATCACAACTGTGATAATTACAAATGCAAAATCGTCAGCGAGACGTGTGTGTGTGTATATATATATACAGTATATATATATACACACACACACGTCTCGCTGACGATTTTGCATTTGTAATTATCACAGTTGTGATAATTACACAGTTGTGATAATTACAGACAATCACTTCTGAGTTGATGAGAAAGGATTTTTGTCATTAGACATTACAGCTGGATCCTCCATGAAGCACAACACAACACTGAACCGTGTCCTGCTCCCCATAAGCAGGCAGTCGCTGCCAGCCTCCTCCTCCTCTCTCCTCCACCACCTCCTTCTCCTCCTCCTCCTCCTCCTCTTCTTCTTCCATACCCACCTCTTTCTCCTTCTATCTGTCCTCCTCCACTCATTCCTCCATTGCCTAATTTCTCTTCATCTTCCTCTCTCTCCTCTTCCTCTTCTCCTTTCTTTACTCCTCCTCTACCTCCTCCACCTCTCCTCCTCCTCCTCCCCCAATACCTCTTCTCCTCTCTCTCCTCCTCCACCTCTTCTCCTCTCTCTCCTCCTCCACCTCTCCTCCTCCTCCTCCTCTACCTCTTCTCCTCTCTCTCCTCCTCTGCTTCTACCTCTTCCTCTTAACTCTTCTTCTCTCCTCCTCCTCCTCCTCCTCCTCCTCCTCCTCCTCCTCCTCCTCCTCCTCCTCCTCCTCCTCCTCCTCCTCTACCTCTTCTCCTCTCTCTCCTCTGCTTCTACCTCTTCCTCTTTCCTCTTCTTCCTCTCTCTCCTCCTCCTCCTCCTCCTCCTCCTCCTCATCGGAGAGAGCAGATGTTCCCCTCCAGAGCCACTCTGTAATCAACCCAGAGATGTGTGATCGCGTTTTTTTTTTAACTCAACAATAAAATCTCTTGTGAATATTTTTACGAGCGACGCCCCCCCCCCCCCCCCCCCCCCCGCCAGCCAGCCAGCCCCCCCCCCCCTCCCCCTCGCCAGCCACCCCCCCCCCCCCGCCAGCCAGCCCCTCCCCCCTCCCTCCCCCCAGTCTGGTCTCTCTCTCTCTTTATCATGACTTCTACAGTAATATTCTCTCCAAGGATTACAGTCTGCGTGACAACATGTACAACACACACACACACAAACACACACACACACACACACACACACACACACACACACACACACACACACGCGGACACAGCATGTCAGTGAAGGACACAAGCTGTGTGTGTGTGACATACGATCGGTCTGAAGGACAGACGAGCGCCGCACCACCCAGGGTAGGGGAGCACAGTGTGATTAATAGCGGGATACAGAGTCACAGAGAGAGCAGAACAAAAAAAAGAAAAAAAAACACGACTCATCTCTTTTTTTTTTTTTTTTCCCTGAGGTTTTTTTTTACCCGACACACGCGTCCAACGACCGGGCTTCGCACTCGCACCGGCGGCGTGTGAGGGCACGTTTGGCCGGGCCGCCGCCGCCGCCGCCGCCGCTGAGCCGCGGGGCGATGGAAAGAAAAAGGAGGAAAAAAACCAACAAACATAATCCCCCGCAGACGTGGGATTAGAGAGGAGCAGCGAGCAGGAAATGAATCCCAGCGATCCTCAAGCGTTCGCAGCAATAACCTGTGATTAGGGACGAAGCCGCGGCGCTACGACGCGCGACAGCAAACACACAGATACCCATGAACACCTAAACTAACCATCTCTAACCTAACACCTAAACTAACCATCTCTAACCTAACACCTAAACTAACCATCTCTAACCTAACACCTAAACTAACCATCTCTAACCTAACACCTAAACTTACCATCTCTAACCTAATACCTAAACTAACCATCTCTAACCTAACACCTAAACTAACCATCTCTAACCTAATACCTAAACTAACCATCTCTAACCTAACACCTAAACTAACCATCTCTAACCTAACACCTAAACTAACCATCTCTAACCTAACACCTAAACTAACCATCTCTAACCTAACACCTAAACTAACCGTCTCTAACCTAACACCTAAACTAACCATCTCTAACCTAACACCTAAACTAACCATCTCTAACCTAATACCTAAACTAACCATCTCTAACCTAATACCTAAACTAACCATCTCTAACCTAACACCTAAACTAACCATCTCTAACCTAACACCTAAACTAACCGTCTCTAACCTAACACCTAAACTAACCATCTCTAACCTAACACCTAAACCAGGGGTCGGCAACCCAAAATGTTGAAAGAGCCATATTGGACCAAAAAAACAAAAAACAAATATGTCTGGAGCCGCAAAAAAATAAAAGCCTTATAGAAGCCTTATATTGAAGGCAACACATGCTGTATGTATCTATAGTAGCTATATTAGCCTACTATCGAAATGACTAAGTTAACTACAAATACATAATGAGCCTTCATGATTAAATGTTTATTTTTCCTGCAGTGCATCCTGTAGCAGTGGTTCTCAACCGGTGGGGGGGGGGCGCGGGTTCAAACAGGAGGACAAATACGCGCCCGGCGCAGCGTGTCAAGCCAAATGCGTATTTGTCCTCCTTTTTGAGAGCACAATAGTAACGCACCGCGTTCCCCCCCCCCGCCGGTCGTAGGTCCGCGGTGTGTTAATTGCGCGCACCACCACCCCCCCCCCCCCGTCGGCTGTAGTCCGCGGTGTGTTACTATTGCGCGCCCCCCCCCCCCCGTCGGCTGTAGTCCGCGGTGTGTTACTATTGCGCGCCCCCCCCCCCCCCGTCGGCTGTAGTCCGCGGTGTGTTACTATTGCGCGCCCCCCCCCCCCGTCGGCTGTAGTCCGCGGTGTGTTACTATTGCGCGCCCCCCCCCCCCCCCCCCCCCCCCGTCGGCCGTAGGTCCGCGGTGTGTTACTATTGCGCGCAGGCCCGCCGGTTTGTTTACAACAGCCACCTGCCTGGCATCCCGCCTTACTGATAGAAACGTGTGTCGCAGGCTATGACGTAAATCTTCGTTGAGAGAAATGTTGAAATTTAATATTTATTCTACAAATTTTTACAGCATTGAAAAACATTAATAATGTTTGTGTCATGTTTGTTTTCCTACAGAAACCATATTAAAACAAAAAATATATTTCTCTCCCCCATCTTTTTCCATTTTCAAACATTTTTGAAAAAGCTTCAGGGAGCCACTAGGGCTGCGCTAAAGAGCCGCATGCGGCTCCGGAGCCGCGGGTTGCCGACCCCTGACCTAAACTAACCATCTCTAACCTAACACCTAAACCAACCATCTCTAACCTAACACCTAAACTAACCATCTCTAACCTAACACCTAAACTAACCATCTCTAACCTAACACCTAAACTAACCATCTCTAACCTAACACCTAAACTAACCATCTCTAACCTAACACCTAAACTAACCATCTCTAACCTAACACCTAAACTAACCATCTCTAACGAACGCTCCTGAGAGGAGTGAGTTTAGGAGCGCTTGTTTTAAACCTCTATGCTTCAACACAACGCGGCGGTGACACAGTATCCACTTCTCCCACTGGAGAGGAAGCGGTGATGTGAAACCTCAGACACCAGGAGAGGAAATTAACTCTTTGGTTGACCAGCTTCTCATGAGACACAAATAAATCCATATAATAGTTTTGTAGTATTACATCGCATTTTAATGTGAAATAATATCCACATGTGTTCTTGGATTTTGACATTCAAATTAGACAAAAACATATGTATTATAATTTCTTTGTAGATTGGGCCAAGCCAAAAGAGACTGCAACACACAGAAACTAGTTAACATGCACACACATAACACAGACACACATCCAGCCACACACACACACACCCAGCCACCCCCCCCCCCCCCCCACACACACACACACATAACACAGACACACATCCAGCCACACACACACACCCAGCCGCCCCCCCCCCCCCCCCCACACACACACACACACACACACAGAAAACATAGACATAAACAGACACCGATTTTGTTGTCAGAAAGTGAACTGACACTCGCTCAATAATTACAGGTCTCTTGTTGCTTTCAGCGTGACTTCACACCGCAGGAGAATAAACACACATGAACTCAGATGTGACCTCAGGGGCCGCAGCCCCCCCCCCCCCCCCCCCCCCCCCCACAGCATCCCCCCCCCCCCAGCATCCCCCCCTACCTGACATGGCTGACAAACACAGACCCACCGCCGCACCTGACCTCCACTGATAACACAGTCACCACCTCCTCCACCGCTCAGAGTTAACCATCTCTAACCTAACACCTAAACTAACCATCTCTAACCTAACACCTAAACTAACCATCTCTAACCTAACACCTAAACTAACCATCTCTAACCTAATACCTAAACTAACCATCTCTAACCTAACACCTAAACTAACCATCTCTAACCTAACACCTAAACTAACCATCTCTAACCTAACACCTAAACTAACCATCTCTAACCTAACACCTAAACTAACCATCTCTAACCTAATACCTAAACTAACCATCTCTAACCTAACACCTAAACTAACCATCTCTAACCTAACACCTAAACTAACCATCTCTAACCTAACACCTAAACTAACCATCTCTAACCTAATACCTAAACTAACCATCTCTAACCTAACACCTAAACTAACCATCTCTAACCTAACACCTAAACTAACCATCTCTAACCTAACACCTAAACTAACCATCTCTAACCTAACACCTAAACTAACCATCTCTAACCTAATACCTAAACTAACCATCTCTAACCTAACACCTAAACTAACCATCTCTAACCTAATAACTAAACTAACCATCTCTAACCTAACACCTAAACTAACCATCTCTAACCTAACACCTAAACTAACCATCTCTAACCTAACACCTAAACTAACCATCTCTAACCTAAAAAAACCTAAAAACCAACCTTGTTTAAAGTTTATTAACAGAAAAGCCCCTTGGGATGAACCATCTCGTTTTCGCGGGGGTCCACACAAAACATACAGTACAGTACAACAGATAATCACACACAACATACAACATAAAGGCTCTCATGTACCCACACACACATTATTCCTGTAAACGCACAACACCCACACAAAATGAATAGCAAGTAGAAACTACAAGGCATATAACGCAAAAATAATAATAAAGATGCCCTCCTACTACTTCCTCCAACCCCACCTCTCTGGCTCCGCCCCCTTGTCAAGCCGCTGGCCCAACACTCAGCTTCAGCTCAGAGCCACTAAACCTCCCATCCGCTTTACTACCTCCGGGAAGACCTCCTCATCTGAGACCTTGGAGGACCAACACACACCTCTCCTGTCTCCCCCCCCCCACCCCCCCCCCCCCCCTCCCCCCCCCGATGGCCGACACACCTCCTGCTATCCCCCCCCCCAACCAATGGCCAACGCACCTCCCGCTATCTCCCCCCTCCCCCCCCCCGATGGCCGACGCACCTCCTGCTATTCCCCCCCCCCCCCCCCCCCGATGGCCAACGCACCTCCCGCTATCTCCCCCCCCCCCACCGATGGCCAACGCACCTCCCGCTATCTCCCCCCCCCCCCCGATGGCCAACGCACCTCCCGCTATCCCCCCCCCCCCCCCCCGCCCCCCTGGTGGCCAACGCACCTCCCGCTATCTCCCCCCCCCCCCCCCCCACCGATGGCCGACGCACCTCCTGCTATCTCCCCCCCCCCCCCCCCCCCCCACCGATGGCCGACGCACCTCCTGCTATCTCCCCCCCCCCCCCCCCCGGTGTCCGACGCACCTCCCACTATCCCCCCCCCCCCCCCCCCCCGGTGTCCGACGCACCTCCCACTATTCCCCCCCCCCCCCCCCGGTGTCCGACGCACCTCCTGCTACCCCCCCAATGGCCAACGACGCACCTCCCGCTATCTCCCCCCCCCCCCCCCCCCCCCCCCCCCCCCCCCCCCGGTGTCCGATGCACCTCCTGCTACCCCCCCAATGGCCAACGACGCACCTCCCGCTATCTCCACCCCCCCCCCCCCCCCCCCCGGTGTCCACCCCCCCCCCCCCCCCGATGGCCGACGCACCTCCTGCTACCCCCCCAATGGCCAACAACGCACCTCCCGCCATCTCCCCCCCCCCCCCCCCCCCCCCCCCCCCCCGGTGTCCGATGCACCTCCTGCTACCCCCCCCCAATGGCCAACGACGCACCTCCCGCTATCTCCCCCCCCCCCCCCCCCCCCCCCCCCCGGTGTCCACCCCCCCCCCCCCCCCCCGATGGCCGACGCACCTCCTGCTACCCCCCCAATGGCCAACAACGCACCTCCCGCCATCTCCCCCCCCCCCCCCCCCCGATGGCCGACGCACCTCCTGCTACCCCCCCAATGGCCAACAACGCACCTCCCGCCATCTCCCCCCCCCCCGGTGTCCGATGCACCTCCTGCTACCCCCCCCAATGGCCAACAACGCACCTCCCGCTATTTCCCCCCCCCCCCCCCCCCCCCCCCGGTGTCCGATGCACCTCCCCCCCCCCCCCCCCCCCGGTGTCCGACGACGCACCTCAATTATGCAGAGAATGCATTGTCCGAGCGCTCCGAGTCGCCGGAGGGGTTAAGTGCCCCAGCGCCTCATTCAACAGAGTACCCTCAGTTATTGCGCAACGCACCAATTAAAAACGACAAGCTTCCCGGGACGGCGCCCGCTTGTTGTCACGGTGTTATTTTGGGTGAAAAGCCCATCTGGTCGGTTTGTTTACGCCGGCTTAATTGAGTGAGACAGCGATTCCTCTTGCGTCCCCGAAAAAAAAAATTACATAAACGTAATTTTTTGTCCGTTTGAGAGGCGCTCCATCAACGTCAGACCTCGTAACGCGCTCCTCGCGAAGGACGGGCCGTTCTCCGCACATTAATAAAACACAAAGATCGGTCCGTTGCAAATCAAAGTGCGGGGGGGCCATTACTGTAACCGTCCCCCGACGCATAAAAGAAAAAGAAAAAAAAAAAAAAAGTGCAGCGTGGCCAAAAAGTGGAGGATTATAACTTGGGCCTATCAACGTTCCCCCACCCCGGAGATTTATAAAGTCTCGCTCTACAGTTCAAATCGCATCACGCCACAAAGTAGGTAGCCGGGTGCCAGGAGCTAAACTCATGCACACTCAGCCTAAATAGGTCAATACTGTGGCATTCATCAGCATAATCCATCTGCACCAGAGGCTTTCACAGAATGAACTCGCCGCTGGTGGCGTGCCAGCCAAGGTAGGAGCAGCCAAGAGGGCTGAGACGAGAACCGGACTCCCCCCCCACCCCCCCCCCACCTGTGAGAGTCCGGTTCTGGTTCTGTGTCCCAGTTGGCGGATCGGTTGATTGATTATATAGACGATATTGTATTGGCCCATCGCAAGGGGGTAGGTATCAGCTTCTGGGCTCGCCCCCCCCCCCCCCCCAATGGCTCTGCCTTGGAACTCTGTTAATTCATTTGATAATTTGTCATCGATTTCCTTTTTTTGTATTGGAGTCACTTTGTCTGGCATGAAATCAACCACTTAATTTTAATTAACAGATGACAGGAAAAAAAACGATTAATTTGTACCTTTCAGGAAAGTCCTTTTTTGTGATTGTTCCCAGTCTCACTTGTAAGGGCAGCTTTGGATAAAAGCGTCTGCTAAATGACAACATGTAAATTACCGTGTCATTACCATAATTAATTCATCAACATCATTAATTACACGGCGGAAAAAAAATTAAGAAATACATAACCCGATATCACTGTCCATTCATCTCCCTAACCCTGACTCTAACGACCTTAAACACCAACTGATTTTACTCATACACACACACACACACACACACACACACACACACACACACACACACACACACACACACACACACACACACACACCACAACCCCTTTGCAGATTTCAGAATATCTCAGTTTGTAATTGAATTGTCTTGAACTGAATCAGCAGCACCCGCAGCAGCGTCACATTTACATACACACACATGCAGACAGCGGCACGCCTGTGTAATCCAAACTGGAGGGAAAGGCCGTAACGTGACTCTGAATGTATTCTGAGCGGCGCAGCGACAGCGGCGATGCGGGCGGCGGCGGCGGCGTCCTGCGCGGGGCAGGTTGTGACGCGCGGGGCAGGTTGTGACGCGCGGGGCAGGTTGTGACGAGCCCCACTAATAACGGATCCCAGCTCCCAGGAATCAAACACCGGATCCTGGGACCGGGTTCGCCGAGCGGGCAGCGGTGAACCGCGATGAAACAAGACAAGGTTCCCTCGTGTTTGCCGCTTCAAAGCGTCCCCCCCCCCCCCCCCCCCCGTCCTAGCCACCATCACTAGGGTATTCTGGGCCTTGCCGCCGGCCCACAATGCATCAGTGCTGCCCTGGTGTATGAGTGAAGAGACCCTGGCCGCGTACGCGGGGTCGTTGCTCAAGGAGGCTCATCACAAAGGTATCAAACAGGCATCCGCCTGATGATACCGCCGAGATGTTCAGAAGAGATGACTAGCTATCACTAGCTATGACCAGCTAAAAGAGATGACTAGCTATGACCAGCTAAAAGAGATGACTAGCTATGACCAGCTAAAAGAGATGACTAGCTATCACTAGCTATGACCAGCTAAAAGAGATGACTAGCTATGACCAGCTAAAAGAGATGACTAGCTATCACTAGCTATGACCAGCTAAAAGAGATGACTAGCTATGACCAGCTAAAAGAGATGACTAGCTATCACTAGCTATGACCAGCTAAAAGAGATGACTAGCTATGACCAGCTAAAAGAGATGACTAGCTATCACTAGCTATGACCAGCTAAAAGAGATGACTAGCTATGACCAGCTAAAAGAGATGACTAGCTATCACTAGCTATGACCAGCTAAAAGAGATGACTAGCTATCACTAGCTATCACCAGCTAAAAGAGATGACTAGCTATCACTAGCTATCACCAGCTAAAAGAGATGACTAGCTATCACCAGCTAAAAGAGATGACTAGCTATCACCAGCTATGACCAGCTAAAAGAGATGACTAGCTATCACCAGCTAAAAGAGATGACTAGCTATGACCAGCTAAAAGAGATGACTAGCTATCACCAGCTATGACCAGCTCAAAGAGATGACTAGCTATCACCAGCTAAAAGAGATGACTAGCTATCACCAGCTATGACCAGCTAAAAGAGATGACTAGCTATCACCAGCTATGACCAGCTAAAAGAGATGACTAGCTATCACCAGCTATGACCAGCTCAAAGAGATGACTAGCTATCACCAGCTAAAAGAGATGACTAGCTATCACCAGCTATGACCAGCTAAAAGAGATGACTAGCTATCACCAGCTAAAAGAGATGACTAGCTATCACCAGCTAAAAGAGATGACTAGCTATGACCAGCTAAAAGAGATGACTAGCTATCACCAGCTATGACCAGCTAAAAGAGATGACTAGCTATCACTAGCTATGACCAGCTAAGAGATGACTAGCACTGCGATAAAGACTGTGTGCGCTCGTTTTACAGGTTTGTGAAGTGCTCCAACTCAACTGGGTGGAGGAGGAGGAGGAGGAGGAGGAGGAGGAGGAGGAGGAGGAGGAGGAGGAGGAGGAGGAGGAGGAGGAGGTGGAGGAAGAGGAGCGTGTGGCGCTAACAGCAGCGGTGCTCTGATCCATCTCTCCAGGTCGCTATCGACAAGATCTATCTGAGAGCAAGCCATCACTCAACCCGCCCGCCGAACGAGGGAACGAGGATGTACACAGAGAAGAGAGGGAGAGATACCAGCAGACAGAGGGAGGGAGATAAATGGGGGACAGAGGCAGGGAGACAGATGCAGAGATAGGTAGAGGTAGAGGTAGAGAGAGAGAGAGAGAGAGAGAGAGAGAGAGAGAGAGAGAGAGAGAGAGAGAGAGGGAGAGAGAGAGAGAGAAAGAAAGAAAGAAAGAAAGAAAGAGAGGTGCAGAGCATGGGGGGGATAAGTGGTGGGAGAGATAGATGTAAAGGCAGGGGGAGAGAGAGAGAGAGAGAGAGAGAGAGAGAGAGAGAGAGAGAGACAGAGAGACAGAGAGACAGAGAGAGAGAGAGAGAGAGAGAGAGAGAAGTAGATAGAGGGAGAATCAAACAAGCAACAAGAGATATGTAGACAGAGAGAGACAGGGATAAAGAGAAAAATGGAGAGAGAAAAATTATACAAAATAGAAAATGAGAGTGAACGAGAGAGAGTCGGAGAGACAGGGAGACGGAGAGACGGGAGACGGAGAGACAGGCAGACGGAGAGACGGGGAGACGGAGAGACAGGCAGACGGAGAGACGGGGAGACGGAGAGACAGGCAGACGGAGAGACGGGGAGACGGAGACACAGGGAGATGGAGAGAGGGAGACGGGAGAGACAGGGAGACGGAGAGACAGGCAAACGGAGAGACAGGCAGACGGAGAGACAGGGAGACAGAGAGACGGGGAGACGGAGGAGACGGGGAGACGGAGACACAGGGAGATGGAGAGAGGGAGACGGAGAGACAGGGAGACGGAGAGACAGGCAGACGGAGAGACGGGGAGACGGAGAGACGGGGAGACGGAGAGACAGGGAGACAGAGAGACGGGGAGACGGAGAGACAGGGAGACGGAGAGACAGGCAGGACGGAGAGACAGGGGAGACGGAGAGACAGGCAGACGTAGAGACAGGTAACGGAGAGACAGGGAGACGGAGAGACAGGGAGACGGAGAGACGGTGAGACGGAGAGACAGGCAGACGGAGAGACGGGGGAGACGGGGAGACGGAGAGACGGGGAGATGGAGAGACAGGCAGACGGAGAGACAGGCAGACGGACAGACAGGGAGACGGAGAGACAGGCAGACAGAGAGACGGGGAGACGGAGAGACAGGCAGACGAGAGATGGGGAGACGGAGAGACGGGGAGACGGAGAGGACAGGCAGACGGAGAGACAGGGAGACGGAGAGACGGGCAGACGGAGTGACAGGCAGACAGAGAGACGGGGAGACGGAGATACAGGCAGATGGAGAGACGGGGAGACGGAGAGACGGGGAGACGGAGAGACAGGGAGACGGAGAGACAGGGAGACGGACACACACGGAGATGGAGAGACAGGGAGACGGAAAGACGGGGAGACGGAGAGACGGGGAGACGGAGAGATGGAGAGACAGGGAGACGGAGAGACAGGGAGATGGAGAGACAGGGAGACGGAGAGATGGAGAGACAGGGAGACGGAGAGACGGGGAGACGGAGAGACAGGGAGACGGAGAGACAGGGAGACGGGGGAGACGGAGATACAGGGAGATGGGAGAGACGGGGAGACGGAGGAGACGGAGAGACGGAGAGACGGAGAGACGGAGAGACAGGGAGACGGAGAGACGGGGAGACGGAGAGACAGGGAGATGGAGAGACAGGGGAGACGGAGAGATGGAGAGACAGGGGAGACGGAGAGACGGGGAAGACGGAGAGACAGGGAGACAGAGAGACAGGCAGACGGAGAGACGGAGAGACGGAGAGACAGGCAGACGGAGAGACAGGGAGACAGAGAGACAGGGAGACGGACACACAGGGAGACGGAGAGACAGGGAGACGGAGAGACGGGGAGACGGAGAGACAGGCAGACAGAGAGACGGGGAGACGGAGAGACGGGGAGAAGGAGAGACAGGGAGACGGAGAGACGGGGAGACGGAGAGACGGGGAGACGGAGAGACGGGGAGACGGAGAGACAGGCAGACGGAGAGACAGGGAGACGGACACACACGGAGATGGAGAGACGGGGAGACGGAGAGACGGGGAGCTGAAGGCGCGATGGAGACGGCGGAGGAGAAGGCCTACGGAGATCCATGACAAATAGCCCAATTGAGCGAATAATGAGGGGAATCGACTGAGCTTGACTCAAACAAAACGGGAGCTGTGAGCGCACACCGCCGCTGTCGGCAGAACCCGACTGAGTGGCCACAATCACAGCTCCTTCTCCATCAGGAGCCGGGAGCGCTCCACCATCACGTCAACCCATCACCCCCATTAACACCCCCTCTACCGGCCAGCACGGCCGTGAGTCTGTCCTCTACCGGCCAGCACGGCCGTGAGTCTGTCCTCTACCGGCCAGCACGGCCGTGAGTCTGTCCTCTACCTGCTAGCACCTGCTAGATGTGAGTCTGTCCTCTACCGGCTAGGATGGCCGTGAGTCTGTCCTCTACCTGCTAGCACCTGCTAGATGTGAGTCTGTCTAGCGCTAATTGGAGCCACAGAACAGCCTTGCGGTGGCCGGTGAATGAGGTAGGATGTGTTATCTAAGTGCGTCTTGTTGCTGAAGAGAGAGAGAGAGAGAGAGAGAGAGCGCTCCTTTGTGTTCTCCGTTCGATGGCAAAGAGCCGAAGAAATAACACACTGTCAACCGAGCTACTTCGGCTAATGGCCGACACGACCGCCGCCGCCGCACTGAGGAAAAGTCCCCCAGCGTTCACCCCTCACCCGCCGCAGAACCAGCCAGCAGGACTCGCTTTTTTCCCCCCTTGTTCTTTTTTTTACAAATGCAACGGTCCCAGACACTGGGACATAAAGGATCGATATTTAGGGTTGTCTAGGCAATAAGTGCAGTACATTGGAAAATAACCAGATCTTGGTGTTGTGTGTGTGTGTGTGTGTGTGTGTGTGTGCGCCAATGGCTCATATTGGCAGACGGCCGTATTTTAAAGATATCTACTTCAAGGTTGCCATCATGGAAAAAAGGGAAGAAGCAGTTGATGGTCCAGGCGGCCTTGACATCTAAATGGTTTTTTAACTGCTGGTTGGAGCAGGGCAGCGGGCGTGACAGAAAATATCAAGTTAAATTTAGTTCCCCCACTGCAGAAAACGGGTTCTTTATGAAGACTAATGAAGGCAGCCCAAGGGGTTGTTTTTCTTGTTGCTTTTTCTCGCCCGTTGTTTCTCTCTGTATGTTTCCTGTGTTGCTGCTTCATTTTCTCCTTGCTAGCTCTCAGGTAGGCAAGACTCATAGCATACACAATTTTGCAGTTTTTTTTCAGGGTATACCATCTTTTTAAAACATGTAACTGTTTAGCCGACCCTTCATCCAAAGCGACTTACAGTGAATGATTCGATGCATGTCGTTAAGGAGCGGGTAGGGGTTAGGGGGGCATCTTGCACTAGGATGCCTCCCAGGTAGACTGTGGACATTTCAACCAGGAGCTCGAAAAACCCGAACCGCTAGACAGCCGTTTCTCAAATTGGTCTCAACAACGCGTAACCCTGGGGGTACTTTGAAGGATTGCAAGGGGTACTAGGAAAATGTCTACATATCTGAATACCACCTTAATAAATACACCACGCATATTTATCACCACGCACATACATTATTTATGCTCAATTATATTTTCCCCACATTTTTCCCCAACTTCCCTCCCCATAGTGTTTTGTGCTGGTGGGGTACTTGTATTGTGGAGGCGGTACATTAGTACGAATAGTTTCAGAACCACTCCCATCGAATTATCGAAACACATCTCGAACACATTATCATAGGACATGCCACACGCTTGTGATTTCTCCAAAAGGGTCGAATGCAGCACATTGTGCGCAAGCAGCACTTAAACAACACATCAAACGTTCGTCGAGAGGTGGAGCTTACCTTTGTCCTCGATGGAGAAGTGGAAGGTGTCACTCGTAGCGTTGTCCCCGTTCTTCAGCACGTAGCATATCTTCATGTCGTCGATTTCAGCTGAAACGAAAACATGGAGGACAACGAGTTAGCGATTATAGAGCAGTTGTAAGGAAGGCCAAACTTCCTCTGGACTTGTGGGTGGTGGTGGCGGTTATAGGGTCTAATTCTTCTAGCCAGGCCGTGTTTGTTTCATCCTGTTGAGTTATTCCAACACTATTCTTCTATCAGTTTCTCCCGCCTCCATGATATCATCTAGGGGAGGTGGGGAAATCCTCCTCCCGCCGACCCCATGAATTATGCCCCTTGTGCGGGCCTCAGTTAATGCTGCTCTGTGCCGTTCTCTGCGAGCCGACGGCTCCACTGTTCAGGCAGACCGAAAAGAGAAAATAGTCTCATCTCGTCTCTGTTGCCATCTTGAACGTGGAGGGGCCGGGGAGCCATCTTCATCGCCCTGGAACGAGGGATAGCGGGGGAGCGGGCCTCCCCCTCACATCTTCAATATTTGATGTCAAAACATTTCCCTTCAAAGAGGCCCGCTCATAAAAATGCACAGCCACCATTTTGGGACACCCTGGGGACGCTGGCTTTATTTACTGTCTGTTTACCCCGGTGAGAACGCTTGAAATATTGAACAGGCCTCCGGAGTAGCGGGCAGGAGAATGACAGAGTAAACACCGGTAGGGAAGTGTGAGGAGACGAGTGTGTGCACTGATCCTCTCGGCCTGATATTTAGTGTTTACTGACGCCCACCACCCCCACCATACCGCCCCCCCCCCCCCCCCCCCCCCCCCCCCCCGCCCCCCCCAACTGCCGCCCATCCCTGTGGTTCGTTTAACAGCAGAGGCTGACAACTTGTGTTTGTAAATGCATGTCGTTTGCTGTGTAATCCCCAACAAACAGCCACTCACTCCCTCTGGTGTGTTTTCATGTTCACACCTTCTCTCTTTATGTTTGCAAATCTCCCCTCACCCCCCCCCCCCCCCCCCCCCCTCTATAGAAGAGGAAATATTACTGTGGTGCGTGTAAAACACTGCTAATTCTCAGGGAAGTGAAATGCATTAGAAGAGGTGAGAGAGAGAAAGAGAGAGTGAGGGGGGGGGGGGGAGAGAAATCACAGTTCTTGTGATTTGTGGACAGCCCGAGGTGCTGACACACTTCATCTCCACAAACAGGCAATCCCCGGGGAGAAACCTAAAACCTTGGTTTTTGAACTCAGCTTTTTTCTCCCTGCTGTATACCTCAGAGGATGGAGCCATTAGCAGAGTGACTCCACGCATAATGAGTTAAGACTAAGTGGGCTCCAGCATCGCTGGGAATGTAAAGCACGACGCCAGCGGTGCCAGTATGACAAACACACACACACACACACACACAGTGTTTTACATACTTGATGTATTGTTTGTGGAATAATGAGGTGAATAGAAATGTTCTTACCTTGGGTGAAGCTGGACACCGTGGCGTTTCCTTTCCCGAGGTTGATGAGGTAGCCGTGCTCTGGAGACACGCTCACCCTGAAGATCACAGCGTCCTGGCGGCTGTCTCGGTCCTCTGCCTTCAGGGTCTTGGAGGTGATGAGGAAGCCCAGGTGACCCGTGTCCAGCCCCCTGAGCGTGGGCGCGCCCTTGTTCACCACGATCTGGGGTACCCCGTTGTCCACCGAGAGGATCCTGATCTTCATCACCTGGGGTTTGCGCGTCTCGTACACCGTGTCGGGGAACACGTAGAAGTCGGTGTGCGTGCCGTCCGTCACGGTGAAGGAGAAGCTGTCCTCGGCGCTCTCTGTGCCGTCGTGCTTGTATGTGATCATGTTGTCGTTCAGGTCCTGCTTGGTGAAGGAGGCGACCGGCCGGGTTCTGTTGAAGAGCAGGCGGCCGTGGACCGGCACCTGAGTGACAGTGAACTTCAGCAACCGATCCGCCGTGTCCCTGTCCTCCACCGTCAGCTCAAAGGGTGTGATGAGCTTGTTCTCTCCCTCGGTCACGCTGAGGCCGTGCATTGTTACCACGGGCCGCCTATTATCCACGTTAGTGATGGATATACTGAAGGTGCGAAACACGGGGTTGTAGCCATCCGTCACCTCAAACTCAAAGCTGTCCATCTTCACCTCGTCATCCGCCGTGTGGATGTAGTGGATTTTGTTCCCCGCCAGCTGCAGCTGAGTGAAAGACGCGATGGGCATCCCGGGGGTGTCGGTGCACTCCAGGTGACCCCTCCTGGGGGCCCGGGTGATGGTGAACACCAGGTGTTCGTCTGGGCTGTTGAGGTCAGTGGTGCTGAGCAGGTCGGTCGTCAGGGACACCCTCCCCCCTTCCTTCAGCGACACGCCTTTGTTGACCACGTTGGGGAAAACCATGTCGATGCCACCGATGGTGACGTAGAAGTACCTGTCGATCAGGGCGTTGGTGCCATCCGTCACGTCAAACTTGATGAGGTCACGGATCCCCTCTTGTCCGTTGTGGACATACACGATCAAACCCAGGTCCACCTCATTCTGGGTGAAGGTCATGCCGACGGTGATGTTTAGTAGTGAGCCATCGGGCGCCGTCTTCTGCAGATAGCCCTGACTGGGCCCGTAGCGGATGATGTACATCAGAGAGCTATCCTCACTGTCCAGATCGGTGGCCTTTAAAATGTTACTGCTGATCACGTTCACGTCACCGATCTCCACCTCCAGTCCGTCGTTAATCGCCATCCGCGGCGTCTCATCGTCGATGGGGATTATCATAACGATTACCGTCTTCTCCACGCTGAACTTTCCATCGGTGAGAACGACGTCAAAGCTGTCCTCCGTCGTCTCGGAGTCATCGTGTTCGTAGACGATGCTGGAGGCCTCTCTGATCTGATCCAAGGTGAAGTTAGTGACGGGGACTGTGCCTGAGGTGAGCTGATTGACAATGTAGCCATGCTTGGGGCCTCTGGTGATGATGAATATCAGTTCGTCTGGGGGTTCATCTGTGTCGGCGCCGTTCAGTATCGGCGTGTCTATCACGATGTTCATCCCCTCCATCACCACAAACTCACGCATGTAGATCTCTGGCTTCTCATCGTTGGTGGGGACGATGGAGATGGGGAAGAAATGTCTCTCGGAGTAGTTGATGCCATCGGAGCAGCGGAACGTGAACCGGTCCTCCACCGGCTCCACGCCCTTGTGAATACTTTGGACATAGAAAATGTGATTCTGTCGGATGTCCTTCATGGTGAAAGCGCTTATGGCTGTCCCCGACCGGGACTTCTCTGAACCGGGAGCCGGGGAGATGTTCTCCACATAGCCGGACGTCGGCTGGACGATGATGGTGCAGAGGAGGTCGTCGTTGGGGGTGTCTACGTCGCTGGTGCTAATGTAGGTGATATCAATTGCGCTTTTCCCGCCTTCGGTGACCACGTACTGTGGACCCACAAAGACCTCCGGTGCCTGGCTGTCCAAGGGAAGGATAGTCACGTAAACTCTGACCCCGGTGATTTTGTTACCCCCCACGGTCCACTCGTCGGAGAGGTCAGTCAGAGTGAGGTTGAAAAAGTCCTCTTTGGTGGTGAAGCCGATCTCGCCGCTAGTGTGCTCGTACACCACCAGACCGCTGATGATGTCAGCCTGGGTGAACCTGCCGGACCGCACGCCGTTCACCAGGATCTGACCGAAAAGCGGCGGGTCCTCCACGATGAAGGTCAGCCGGAGGTCGTCGGTGTCCTCGTCTCGTCCCTGGATGACGTTTGTGGTTATTTCGGTCGCTCCGTTCTCCAGGACGTCCACGTAGGAGCCGATCGTTCCGGCCGGCAGTGCGATGGCGGGGGTCTCGTCGTCGACGGGCTTCACGCCGATCTTGATCGTGATGGGAACCACATGCACTCCGTCACTGACGTCCAACTGTATTGAGTCGAAGGTCGATTCGTCTCCGCTGTGGACGTACGAGATCCTGCCATGTCCGATGTCCTCCAGGCTGAACGTGTTGCCTTTGGTCATGTCGGTAAACGTGAACTGAAGATGGCCGTGCAGCGGGGCCTGGGTCAACGTGAAGGAGATCTGTCTGCTGTCGGTGTCAGCGTCTGAGGTGTGCAGCTCCGTGCTGGTGATGATATGTGTGCCACGCTCAAAGACACCGAAGCCGGAGTTGGTTATCTCCGGTGGCGTGTTGTCCACGGGCTGAAGAATGATTGTGAAGACTCCCTCTGCGCGGTTTCCGGAAGTATCTTCCACAGTGTACTTGAACTGTAATACGTGAGTTGTAATCCCTAGCTCCAGGTACGGGGGTTTGTAGGAGACTTTATGGTGGTTAATCTGTGCCTGAGTGAAAGTAATGACTTCAGTGTCTGGCTTTTCTGTCAATACTATTGATCCCAGCGCGACGGGGCTGTTCTCATCCGTATCAGTCGGCGGCTGGACTATGGTGTACTTCAGATCTCGGTCTTCCGAGTCCAGGTCTGTGTAGCGGAGGAACTTTTTGCGGAAGAAGGTGAGCTGGTACTCGTGGACGGTCATCTGCAGGGTCGTTCCGGCGTAAATGTCAGGTGGGAGGTCATCGACCGGGAGAACCTTGATGACGAATGAGCTTGGACCCGACTGGTTGGGCGGGTCGTTGTCATCCTGAACCCTGAACACAAAGTGGTCCACGACGGTGTCGGTGCTGTGGGGCCCCACGTGTTTGTAGAACAGCTTGCTGTCGGTGATGTCCTGCTGCAGCCACTCTGTGACCACCTTCTCGTAGAGCTCCTCATCCACGTTGAACTTCCAGGTGGACGGATCCTCCGGGGCCTCGGCCTGCCGCAGCATCACCTGGCCGACGGCGGAAAA
>JAOPHQ010001328.1:22500-29479 GCA_030340625.1 Merluccius polli | reverse complement strand
TGTAAATGTTTGTGCTAGCGGCAGATGGTTTGTCCCGTCTGCCAGGTTCAGAAGAAACACAACCTGGCCGGTATGGGAGGGATAAAATGTGTCTGTACTCATATCAGACATTTCACACACGTTGAGAACAGAATGAAAGAAGAAAGAAAGAAAAAGAAAGAAAGAAAGAAAGAAAGGAAAGAAAGAAAAGAAAGAAGAAAGAAAGAAAGAAAGAAAGAGGCAGGAGAGTGGAGGTGTATGGAGGCAAAATGAGGTGAGGGGAGATGGAGGAGGTGGGGTGAGAGGAGGTGGAGAGGGAGGTAGAGGTGAGAGGGAGGTGGAGGTGAGAGGAGGTGGAGGCAGGTGAAGGGGGGATGAGAGCAGGAGGTGAAGAATGGAGGTGAGAGGAGGTGGAGGGAACAGAGGTAGAGCTGAAAAGGAGGTGTGTAGAGGAGGAGGTGGGGTGAGAGGAGATGGAGGAGGAGGAGGAGGAGGAGGAGGAGGAGCGAGGAGGAGGAGGAGGAGGGAGGAGGAGGAGATAGGCGAGAGGAGATTAGTGTGCACAATGGCATTCTGTCTATCTCAGCGGTTCCCAACATTTGTGGTACACCCCTTCTAGGTGTTTCTATGACTGCAAGAAGGCCGTGGCCAGTGGGACACAGTGGGAAGAAAAGTCTGCTTATGCTCCCAGTGTGTTTATTTAACACAGATGAACACAAAACATCAATGGAAAACATTACAATGGAAAACATATGATGGAACGCACAAAGCCACAAGATTTTTGAAATAATAACAAGCCATTATTATTTATATTTACTGAACAGTATTGATGACATTTATTTTCATTCATTTTTTCTATTACTGTAAATGTGTCTATTTCAAGAATACAATCCCGCGTACCACATGCCGTACCTCACCAGTGGTAGGGGAACCACAGGTTGAGAAACACTGATCTAGCCCATATCGGATGGACGTGTTGAATCCTGAACAGCCACAGTAGTCCAGATAGAAGACAGCTTCTCTATGGGATAGTGCACTAGAATATAGCTGAATATCTCCTCTATGACACTCTATGGGATAGTGCACTAGAATATAGCTGAATATCTCCTCTATGACACTCTCTATGGGATAGTGCACTAGAATATAGCTGAATATCTCCTCTATGATACTCTATGGGATAGTGCACTAAAATATAGCTGAATATCTCCTCTATGACACTCTCTATGGGATAGTGCACTAGAATATAGCTGATTATCTCCTCTATGACACTCTATGGGATAGTGCACTAAAATATAGCTGAATATCTCCTCTATGACACTCTATGGGATAGTGCACTAGAATATAGCTGAATAGCTCCTGTATGACACTCTATGGGATAGTGCCAGTGGCGTAACTATCGACGGTGTAAAACAATCCCCCCCCCCCCCCCCCCCCCCGTCAACAATCGCGCAGCACCCCCCCCCCCCCCCCCGTCAACAGCCGCGGGGGCACAAAAAAAATATTTGCACTTGTAAGGACTTACAAGGGCCGGGGCCTATCATCATGTTGTTACGCCAGTGGATAGTGCACTAGAATATAGCTGAATATCTCCGCTATGACACTCTATGGGATAGTGCACTAGAATATAGCTGAATAGCTCCTGTATGACACTCTATGGGATAGTGCCAGTGGCGTAACTATCGACGGTGTAAAACAATATTATATTAATATTTATATTAAGGTCCTTGTAATAACCATTAATAGGTAATAAGGCCCTTGTAAGTCCTTACAAGATGCTTATTAACATTATTGTGTGTTTATAAGCCTATATAAGTGTTAATAATTGCATTATAATACAGTTAATAGCAGGCTATAACACATTTATAAGCGCTTATAAGAAACTTGTTAACAAATGCAAATGCTTAAGAACATTAATAAAAGCCTCATGAGTATCTTATAATTGTTCATAATAGCATTACAAACACCCATAACCCACCCATTACGTCTTTGCTATGCCTTTATTAATCTTCTTTTGTTTGCTTATTGATATTAAAATATACTTTATTGCTCATCTATTATCAGTTAACTATGCACTTGTTAACAGTTAACTATGCATTTTGCAGCTATCGGATCTAAAGCGAGAACAATTGTGTGTTACTGTTTTTATACTTCAGTGTTCGGTTTTCCTTTTGACAGAGATCCTCTGTTTCCTGCCCAGGGACTACAGATGAAAATTAGCTTATAGTTAACTCTGGTACTGCTAATGAGCTGTGCATTGTCCCTGCTAAATAAACAAATAAATAAACAATGCCTTATTAATGCTAATAAATCATTTATTATGCATTATTATGCCTTTAAGAATCGTTTTTTGTTTGCTTTACTAAAATAAAATATAATTTTTTATGCCGTTATTATCAGTTAACTATGCACTTGTTAACAGTTAACTATGCATTTTGCAGCTATCGGATCTAAAGCGAGAACAATGCCTTATTAAGTCTAATAAATATTTAATTATGCGTTTATTAATGGTTAATATACTTTTCCACCTCCACATCTAGAATGTGGTCAAGGTTGATATAGTGGGAAGAAAAAATGCATAATACAACAAGTGTTTCAACTGTGAAGGCCAAAATTGTTTTATTTATTGCTGTGGCGGTTCCGGACGCCGCCGGAACCGCGACGCTTTCCAGGGCACGGGCCCCTATCTCGGGGCGAACCCATTCCAGGGCGCCCTGCCCTTCACAAAGAAAAGAGAACTCTTCCCGGGGCTCCCGCCGGCTTCTCCGGGGTCGTTTGTGTTACCGCACTGGACGCCTCGCGGCGCCTATCTCCGCCTCTCCAGATTCGGGGATCTGAACCCGACTCCCTTTCGATCGACCGGGGGCGACGGAGGCCATCGCCCCGCGCTTCGGAACGGCATTCGCCAATCTCTTAGGACCGACTGACCCATGTTCAACTGCTGTTCACATGGAACCCTTCTCCACGTCGGCCTTCAAAGTTCTCGTTTGAATATTTGCTACTACCACCAAGATCTGCACCCGCGGCGGCTCCACCCGGGCCCGCGCCCTAGGCTTCCGTGCTCACCGCGGCGGCCCTCCTACTCATCGCGGCGTAGCCCACGTGGCTCCGATCGCCAGCGACGGCCGGGTATGGGCCCGACGTAAAGCACATGGTGATTATGCCGGGAAATGTCGAGATGCCATCCGTGACTGTCCAGATATTGACGACACAGTTCGGGCACTGAAGAAATCATGGAGACTGTTGCCTGTTGGAAAGGGGCACTTTTGAATTGCTGTGGTTCTAATGGACCATGTTTTATTTTTTCGAAGTTAAAACAATGTTTACAGTTCCTTGAAAATGTTTTTTTCTTTCTTTGAAATGCCTGTTTTAGGTGATTTTTATTTTGATACATTTTTAGTAATATGTCCACAGCAATAAATAAAACGATTTTGGCCTTCACAGTTGAAACACTTGTTGTATTATGCATTTTTTCTTCCCACTATATCAACCTTGACCACATTCTAGATGTGGAAGTGGAAAAGTATATTAACCATTAATAAACACATAATTAAATATTTATTAGACTTAATAAGGCATTGTTCTCGCTTTAGATCTGGTAGCTGCAAAAAGCATAGTTAACTGTTAACAAGTGCATAGTTAACTTATAATAGATGAGCAATAAAGTATATTTTAATATCAATAAGCAAACAAAAGAAGATTAATAAAGGCATGGCAAAGTCGTAATGGGTGGGTTATGGGTGTTTGTAATGCTAATATGAACAATTATAAGATACTCATGAGGCTTTTATTAATGTTCTTAAGCATTTGCAAACTGTTAACAAGTTTCTTATAAGCGCTTATAAATGTGTTATAGCCTGCTATTAACTGTATTATAATGCCATTATTAACACTTATATAGGCTTATAAACACACAATAATGTTAATAAGCATCTTGTAAGGACTTACAAGGGCCTTATTACCTATTAATTAATGGTTATTACAAGGACCTTAATATAAAGCGTTACCGATGAATATCTCCTCTATGACACTCTATGGGATAGTGCACTAGAATATAGCTGCATATCTCTATGACACTATGGGATAGTGCACTAGAATATAGCTGCATATCTCCTCTATGACACTCCCCACAGTGACTTACAGTGAGTTCAGATTGTGTCTTCAAGGAGCAGGTAGGGGTTAGGGAGCATCTCGCTCTAGGATGCCTACAGGTAGACTGATGACATTGGGGATCGAACCCAGAACCATTCGGAAGGGAGTCAAACATCCTAACCACTACACTAAATATGGCTGAGTATCTGCTCCATAGGCTAACAGAATAAAATACAGTACATCTGGTGTAATATCTATATACCTATATACAGGGTATCTGAAGGTTTCAACCAGTTACATTTGTAATACCTTTTTAATACCACCTTAGAACACAATTTAATACAGATTTCACAGCCCAACGGCGTATCGGTAAATGACAGTCCTCCACCTGGAAGTATTTTATAAGTATACACATTTATTTGTATTGTTATGTTTATTTGTGAGTTATCCCGCCAGTGCAGTGGTCAACACAGATCATGCATGCCGCGGGAGGCAAAAAAATAAATATTTTTCACATAAAATAAATAAAAGTTTATTTATTGGTTTGAGGTTTACTATTTTCTCCTCTCCCGACAGTCTACAGAGACCTATGCAAATTATATTTAATCAAATTTACATTTTTTAATTTAGGAGAAGTGAGGGATGCCTGTCGTTTCATTGATAGTTACTTCTCATTTGAAATCCTTTAGTTGTCGGCTACACAATCAGAATGGGTGGCTTGGACAAGGTCAGGGTATGTGAGGGATGTGATTTAATGACATTTTATGTTATGCATGAAAGTGCGCTCAGCGCTCATCTCCATTTACTGATGTAATTATTATTATTGTAAATCCATTTGCCTCCATGTTGTTATTCAGCTGAGAGGCGATATGCAGACGAGGCTCTGGCCTGACAAACAGCTCTCCCATTTGGTTTCACACACGAGCTACAACACAGCAGAGACAGTACATCTGTCTGTCTGTCCTACCTGTCTCACTCTGTGCTGTTCAATCTTCTGATTGCCCTTTTATCTCTCTCTCTCTCTCTCTCTCTCTCTCTCTCTCTCTCTCTCTCTCTCTCTCTCTCTCTCTCTCTCTCTCTCTCTCTCTCTCTCTCTCTCTCTCTCTCTCTCTCTCTCTCTCTCTCTCTCTCTCTCTCTCTCTCTCTCTCCTCTCTCTCTCTCTCTCTCTCTCTCTCTCTCTCCCCCCTCACTCCACCCCTGGTCATCTTTTCGGGAGGAGGTTTCCATAGTAACCGCATCTTTTAAAACATCTGCTCTCTGGGGCTTGAAGGATGTCCTTAGCAGAGAGATCATGAGGGTATGGTGCGGACCGGAGGAATACGACAGCCATCAGTACTACACAACCCTTCAGACCAGGGGTTCCCAACCTGTGGTTCGTGGGTCGCCCAAGATGCATGTGGGGTCACGGGAGCTTGCTGGCTTATAAACTGTTAGATATTGGACGAGACAATTTATTTGACATTTTTGAAGGGTAAACGTCCATTATATACAAACAGACCATCTAATGTACCATAGCCAAGAGAAAATTACTCCCAGCTGCTTCGCCGGAACATTGATATTTTTCCCACAGATGTAAAAAAAAAAATAGATGTATGCAGTGGGAAACAGATGCATAACAATGTAAGATGTGGGGGTCGCAAGAATTTACCGACTTATAAATGGGGTCACAGGCCCACTACTTTAGTCTGCCCATTTGGGTTTCAGGCTTTTAAGTCAAACTACCTTATTTCAGACATAACTTTAGCTACCCAGCTGAGACATTACTTACCGTATTTCAGACATAGCTTTAGCTACCCAAAGCATATCTATATTTTTTCGCCCATATTGAAGCAGGCGTCTGCACCTCGCCAAACATTCCAGGCATCTGCCCTGCTCAGTATTCCTCTGGGCAAGGCACCAAACCCTCAACCTTTGGCCCGCTGCTCTGGGGTGAGCGGTCCGTCCCCAGAGGAGCAGCCAGAACCCGACAGAACTAGCTGGTCACATGACCAGAACCACCAAGTCACATGACCCCTCTCTGTCTGCCTCCGTGTCTAAGACTCCATCTTAAAACCACTTTCTAGACCTATTTTATGTTCTCTTTTGTTTCTCATTTGATTTGAACAGTTTTTTTTTTTTTTTTGCTGCTTTAACAATAACGTTCAAAGATCAATTTCTGTTTGACGGCAGTGATAATATGCTAGTAAACATGACAACACTTCATCTGTTTGGATTGTGAATAAATAAACTGGGGAGGAAATTAAACGCTAACCATTGAAAGCATCTTCTTTCCTACATCAACGCTCGCTCGCTTAACAAATCTCCTAATATCGCAAAGTAACATTTACTCTCAAAGCTCTAAATACCTTCAGTGTTTCCCCTACGATGTTGTCCAGCAGCAGCAGTGCTGACGTATGTGTGAGGTGCACTATGTGGATGTGCATGTGCACGGTGCTGATGTGCGTGTGCACCGTGCAGAACCTTTCGACTTCCAGTCAAAAGGTTCTGGGTTTGATCCCCCAATGTCTACAGACTACCGTTAGAGCAAGATGCCCCCTGACCCCTACCTGCTCGTTAATGACACATATCGGAAATAAGTTGCTTAAGATAAAAGCATCCGTTAAAAATCCCAAATAACTAAATTGGGAAATGTGTGTCATGGCAATAAGATCTGACGTGCACGTGGGCGGCGCGCACGCACACACACACACACACAGAAGTCTTATACAAGGACAAACATATAGAACAGTGGATATTCAATACATATCCAGCACACACATACAGACCCCTGCTGTCTTCTCATATTGATTGCCTAGCTGCACTCCACTTGCTGTAGGGGAAAACTTTTCGCCTTTCTGAAGGGTATTGCAGGTGTGTGTGTGTGTGTGTGTGTCTTTGATGCAGCTGGGCAGAATTTTAAAGATAGGATGC
>JAOPHQ010001328.1:17500-20000 GCA_030340625.1 Merluccius polli | reverse complement strand
CATCTACATCTATATCTACACCTACACATGCATCTACATCTACACATGCATCTACATCTATATCTACATCTTCACATGCATCTACATCTATATCTACATCTACACGTGATCTACATCTATATCTACATCTACACATGCATCTACATCTATATCTACATCTACACATGCTACTACATCTATTTCTACATCTACACATGCATCTACATCTATATCTACATCTACATCTACATCAGAATGTTAAAGTCTCCTAATGTGTTCAGAGTGACTTGGCACCCTGGGGAGAAGCAGACGGTGGTGACATTCCTGGAGCTCCATAAATAAAACTAGGCAGCGTGTTGGGAGGGCTATGGTGAATATATTATTATATTATATTACTTTAGAGAGGGCTGCTTAGCAGAGATATTCAATGTGATTTGTTCATGAATAACAAAACAGGTTTTGGGGGCACAGAATAAAATAGTCTTTTGTTGCCAGTAGTCCCCAAAAAGCATTACAACTATTTAGGGCTGCACGATATATCGCAAATCTATCGTCATCGCGAAATCAACGCTCGCGATGTACATACCGCAAAGATTTCTTAATTTGCGATTAAATTAAGCCTACATTTTTAGCGCATTCACACACAATGACATTATATTTGACCAATCCGATGCTGTCATGCTGCCCGATAAGCCCGCCCCCCACCAGTTTAAGCACATGGTGTTTAAGTTGTTGAGGGAGCGTTGTCGTGTTTGTTTGACCAGGTGTATTTTAGTTTAACTAAATTGTTGCACATGTTTCCTTGTGCTAGCCTTTTTGGCCAATAATAAGTGTTATTACTCAGGCCAACACAGTTAAAGTCTATATTTTTTCATACTATGACACATTTACGTTTGTGTTTATGAAAGTCCGCCTTTTATTACGCAACTGCAGCGCATTTGGAAATGTCAACAAACAGGTGAGCGCAACATGCTTATGTCATATTTATAAAATGTATTTTAATCACACAGCCGAACCTTTGCAACATGTGAAACAGCCCATTGGCTACGATGCATAATAAGCTGTTTTAAATTGCACATTTCAAATCGCGCAGACGTCACCGAGTCCGAACCCGACCCGGCCCGTCGGGTAGGCTACCGTCGGCCGCTGGATACCCGACCCAAGCCCGTCGGGACCCCGACGGGCTTGGGTCGGGTATCCAGCGGCCGTGACGTATGAAACGTTCCGATCGGTGATTCTGTGAGCGATCGCGAGGTCTATTCAAGCATGCCGCTTATCCCAACTAGCTTCACCTGACGTGACTAGCCGCCTATTTATCCTGGCTTGGCAATCGTGCAACCGAATAAGCCAGGATACCGCCAAGCAGAATAGTCCAAGCCGCGCTTACTCAATTATCCTGGATTTATGTATCCTAGTTTTGTGCAATACCCCCCCCCCCCCCCCCCCCCAGGTGTATTTTAGTTTAACTACATTGTTGCACATGTTTCCTTGTGCTAGCCTTTTTGGCCAATAACTCACCATAATGGTGTATTTTTGTTTTTATTATTGTTATTTGATGTTGTTTTTCATGGCATCATGTATGCCTCAGAACCCATTCTGCAACACCTTCTTAGCTCAACAAATTAGTGGTCAGAAAAAATGTTTATTATTTAAATTTATTATGAATGCTTTAAGCAGTTTTATTGTTTTTATTTATTTCATCTTAATTTTGTTGACCATATAAGAAAATGTTTCAAGTGGGCAATTTTCCCAATAAAAGTTATGTTGCATTGCATGCATACGATGCATTTCTTTTTTTAATAGTCTAGCAGCAAGTAGAATGAAGAAAAACATTAAATATTGAAATATCGCAAGTTATATCGTCATCGCAGTACTCAACAATGTTATCGCATATCGCATATTTTCCCAATATCGTGCAGCCCTACAACTATTATAACATTTACATTATTGTAATTCTATAAACATAATGAACCTTGGGAGTTGATTTCCATATTTATATTTCGTGTATATATATATATATATATATATATATATATCGTATTTTGATTCCACTGAGGAAATATGCTAACCTGGTTAGCTAAAGAATGCGAGCTAGCAACATATTTCACATTGTCGAAAACAATTGCTCTCCATCGCTTTCTGCTAAACTGTTGTTTTCTGCTACAAAACAAAACACACACCCACACACACGCTACAAATGTGTGCTTATGCAGTGTGTGTGTGTGTGCGCGTTTGTGTGTCACAAGTGGGCCTTTACAGAGAGAGAGAATCGATAAGTGTCCAGCAGAATCAACTCTTAGCGCACACACACACACACACACACACACACACACACACACACACACACACACACACACACACACACACACACACACACACACACACACACACACACACACACACACACACACACACACACACACACATTTCCGTCTCTTGTTGCCCCATAGCAGTGACAAATCTGTATGTGTGCTAATACATTGGGAGGTGTGCATACGTGTGCCAGTGTGTGGGTGCTTGA
>JAOPHQ010001328.1:5000-15000 GCA_030340625.1 Merluccius polli | reverse complement strand
ACCTATCCAAAAGCATGAGCAAGAAGGACACAAATCATGAGACCTAGAATAATTAACAAGAGCAGTTAACAATTACTTTTAACAATCAACTACCGCGAAAAAACGCCTCAAACAATGAACACTTACTTTGAAGCAATTAACAACCAAATGGCAATTAAAAGTGAAGTTGAACAATGAACCATTACCTAAAACCATTAACTTGGAACAACTTACTTACAACTCCCTACAGCACTTGAACGCTACATTATGCTATGCTACACTTCACTAAGCTATGCTACATGATGCTATGATACACTAAGCTATGCTACGCTACGCTACACTACACTACACCACGCTGCTACAATATGCTACACAGCACTTGTACTGGGCCCATGGTACCGGCACCGGACCAGAGATATAAACACACCATTAGAGCTATTGGCTCTGGAGAGCGAGTGTAAAGGGTGTGGTATTAAGTTAAGTGTGTGTTATTAATGCAGGGAGACAGACGGAGACAGCTGGCTCAGGTGAATGCATTGCCCTTAATGATCTCCCCTCTCTCTCTCTCTCCCCCTCCCTCTCCCTCTCTCTCTCTCTCTCTCCTTCCCTCTTTCCAATCCCTCCTTCCCTACCATCTGTCTATGTATGGGATTTCTAATGCAGATGGACAGAGTAATCTCTCTTACTCCCCATTTTTCAATGTCTCTGCCTTCATCTTGCTCTGTTTCACAATGCAGTGTCTATATCCTTCCCTCTCTAGCCTGTCTGTCTGTCGCTCTATTTTCTCTCGTGTCTCTCTCCGTCTCCTCCTTCACTCTTTTATAGAGGGAGGAAGGGGGGGTCTGGAGGGAGAGAAAGAGGAGAGAGAGCAATCGAGAAAGAGAGAGCAATCGAGAGAGAGAGAGAGAGAGAGAGAGAGCAATCGAGAGAGAAAACACTAAATAAAATAACTGATTAGCTGTTGGGAATTTGTGTGTCTCTACTCATCAACAGAAGCCAAGAATTCTCCCCCCTCCACCACCTCCTCCCCCCCCGGCCTCCACCCATCCTCCCCCCTCCACCTCCTTCTCTCCAGCTAACCACCACATAAACTAGGCCAGGAGACTCCAGTCACTTCATTTAGAATACACATCCATCCATCATCCAACACTAATACATATCATCCCTCTATATCATCTATATCTGTCCATCTATCCTGACCGGACGCTCCGGCCCCCGCCATCCATCTCCTCCATTATGTCTGTCCTTTTTGCCTTTGAAGTCTCCCTCCCTCCCCCTCTCCCTCTCTCTCCCTCCCTCCCTCTCACACACACACACAGACGGAGATGCTCCATCGGACGTAGCAGACTCAACTCCACTTTATTTATACAGCACCTTTCATACAAACATGAAGCAAAAACACAATTTAGCAAGACTAAAACAATAACCTAACAGTAAAACAATGAATTAGAAAAATCAATAAATAGAAGTCAATAAAATAAACCCCAGGGATAAAAAATAATGTCAAAACCAATGATTAGAACTTTATTAGAACTAAGGCTATAACATTACTCCAAATTAAAAGCCCCCTCCTCAACCATCCTGTTGCTACACAGCGGGTCGGTCGCTCCGACCGTCCGCCACCTCAGATCAACTCATCTGATTAATTATCCAGTCTCTGCATCCAACAATACATGATGCGGCTTAATTCACTGCTGTCCTATTCCTCTCCAATCTCACCACAGGAGTCAAGTCAACATCCCCCCACCAGCCAATACTCACAACACCAGCAACACTTTAAACTTGTCTTTTTTTTAAGGGCCCCTGCCGGGTGCGTGTGTGATAAGCCATCACAAGCCGCTTCAAAATTGTGACGTCACTACCCTCTAGTGACATCACAAGTGGGATGGTCCACCCAGATGTATGATGACTAGATCAGTCTACCAGCCCACCCAGTGGACTGTACCAACTGGTAAGCGTATATCCATCATACATCTGGGTGGACATTCCCTTGTGATGTCACTAGAGGGTAGTCACATGACAATTTTGAAATGGCTTGGAAGTGTTCTGTGAGACTGTTTTGCGAATATTTGATCCAGGGAAATGTTAACTTGTCCATGCTAGCAGGCCTAACATTTCAACCAATCATATCACTCCGCTCCCCATTCTCTAAAGCCTGCAGCATGCTAAAACACAGCGTGCTAACACACAGCTGGGATAGTGTGCTAATACACAGCGTGCTAACACACAGCTGGGATAGTGTGCTAAAACACAGCGTGCTAACACACAGCTGGGATAGTGTGCTAAAACACAGCGTGCTAACACACAGCTGGGATAGTGTGCTAATACACAGCGTGCTAACACACAGCTGGGATAGTGTGCTAAAACACAGCGTGCTAACACACAGCTGGGATAGTGTGCTAATACACAGCGTGCTAACACACAGCTGGGATAGTGTGCTAAAACACAGCGTGCTAACACACAGCTGGGATAGTGTGCTAATACACAGCGTGCTAACACACAGCTGGGATAGTGTGCTAAAACACAGCGTGCTAACACACAGCTGGGATAGTGTGCTAATACACAGCGGGCTAACACACAGCTGGGATAGTGTGCTAAAACACAGCGGGCTAACATACAGCGTGCTAACACAGCGGGCTAACACACAGCTGGGATAGTGTGCTAAAACACAGCGGGCTAACATACAGCGTGCTAACACAGCGTGGTAACACACAGCTGGCTAGCATGCGGTTTTCGACGCATTAGAGCAATCAAACCCACATTCCTCCCACACAGTGCTGCCATGCCAACATCCTGTTTTACTTGGAACTACGTCACAATAGGGAAGTAAGACACACGGTGATCAAGTACTTCCTGGATCTCAGCCAATCAGTGAGCTCTGTTTGTGAACTCTGGTTTATGGTGTGCCAGTATTCTCCCTTATCCGTCTGTGTTGAATAAGAAAATACATCCACAAGGCTTTTGGTTGTTTTTAATACCTAATGAAGAAGCTTTTACACAGGGGTAGTAAGGCCTTTTTATTAATGGCATATTTTATTTCAACATTCTTTTTATTTCCTGTATTATCCTTGCTTTAATGTAAAGCCTATTTTTGTATACTCCTGTGTGAATTAAAAAGTATTTTATATTTATTTTCATCACTTTACTGTAATGCAGCCTTTAAAACCAGGAAAAGACAACACTTATCTCACTTGTATCCAAAATCTAAGACGATATCTAGTCTTGTGTGTGTATGAACGTGCATGTACATGTTTGTCTGTGTGCGTTGACTGATTATTCCAGGCGGGCGTGCGAGCCCGACAGACAGCAGGAGAGGGACTATTCTAATCTGTCTCAGATTAAGTACAGAACAGACACCTACCTCCGGTCCATCTGGGACTAGAGCGGCACCTACCTCCGGTCCATCTGGGACTAGAGCGGCACCTACCTCTGGTCCATCTGGGACTAGAGCGGCACCTACCTCCGGTCCATCTGGGACTAGAGCGGCACCTACCTCTGGTCCATCTGGGACTAGAGCGGCACCTACCTCTGGTCCATGTGGGACTAGAGCGGCACCTACCTCTGGTCCATCTGGGACTAGAGCGGCACCTACCTCTGGTCCATCTGGGACTAGAGCGGCACCTACCTCTGGTCCATCTGGGACTAGAGCGGCACCTACCTCTGGTCCATGTGGGACTAGAGCGGCACCTACCTCTGGTCCATCTGGGACTAGAGCGGCACCTACCTCTGAAGACCACAGCACCTCACACTAGGGATGGCCATTTGAAGTAACTTCCACATTCGAGTGCTTGCCAAAAAAAAAATAATTTGATCTTCACTTCACTCATGTGAGATTATGAACAGGGAAACGATAAGGAGATGAGCAAGAGCCAATCAGATCCCTGCATTTGTTTAATGGATGCTGTTTCTGTGATGTCATCTTCAAAATGTAATTTTGAAGTGCCTCTCGCTCTCTTTTTGTGTGTCTATCTCTGTCTCAACCATTACCCATGAAACTGCAAAACCTCACTGAATTAACAGCACCACACAACATATTGTTAGATATGGTATTATGTGATATATATATATCACTAGAATTCTGCCATTTTACATCTTTATCTCGCCTCTCTCTCTCTCTGACTGTGTGTGTGTGTGTATGTGTGTGTGTGTGTGTGTGTGTGTGTGTGTGTGTGTGTGTGTGTGTGTGTGTGTGTGTGTGTGTGTGTGTGTGTGTGTGTACATCATAAGCATTTGAACTCAGCTAAAGGCTCTGAAAGAGCACAGCTAAAAATAACCTGACAACAACGCACGCGCACACACACACACACACACACACACACACACACACACACACACACACCTCAAGAGACACCTTGGCAAGTTCTCCTTTTCTATTTACCCCCATATCTCCCTCACCCTCCAACCGCTCTCTTTTCCACCCCCACACACCTCTGACGTAGAAGCTACTCCGCAGCCAGGCTGCATGTCAGCACCATCCACACTAAACACTACATTACCCATCAGCCCCCCAGGCAGCCCAAGTTCCAACAGCATATGTAGTTTACAAATCAATCTAGTTTTCACTCAATTCAAACGTTGAGTGAAAAATATAAAATATATAATACAATAATACTACACTAATACACAAAAATACGCAATGTGGTTTACAGTAAAACATAATAAAACGAATAAATGACATAATTAATCACCTCTAACAATGTGCAGAAATGATCAGTTCCACTTAAGTACAGAATATGAGCTAAGGTTATTACAGTGTAGATCTGGAACGCACACACACTTTTTTGTGACAGTCACTTTAACCATTGTAATCACCACACACACACACAGACACACACACACACATACCTATCAGTGTTCGGCAGACAGGGAGGGGGAGAAGCCAGGGTGTAGGCTTCTCCCCCAACCCTCTGCCCACCCAACCAGTAAAGAGAGAGAGAGGACCTGTCTGCCTGTCTGTCTGGCACACACTCACTCTTAATATCATTTCAGTTTGAATGAGTCTTCAAATGGCTTATCCAGACTGTTTTTTCTGTTTGCGATTCCACATCTCAAACAGCTTCTAACAGTCCCTCTTTAAATAACTGCCAGTTAGTTTTCATTTTCTTCTAAAGCTGTCTGAGTGAAAGCCAGGCTCCTCTTAGCTTTTCTCAAGAGGCCATGTTTAAAAAAGGCCCAACCGCCAAATTAAAAAACAGAACCTAACCAAAAACTGACAAAATAAAATAAAGAAATAACCGTTTGTAATCAACAACAAACGTCTTTTTAATGGTTTGCAGCAAAATGGCCGCCTGCTGTTTCCGTCAGTCAAACCTCTCTTCTGTCAAAGCGAACTCCCTCGCCTCGTGGCCGTTTGTGTTGGTTACCATGACAACGGGCATCCAAGGGCCGGAGCGGAAGCTTTGAGCAATGGGCTCAAGCGATGATGATGTCACAACTTGCACACGTGCATGCGTGTGCACGCGCGCACGCACGCACGCACACGCACACACACACACACACTTCTGTAAGCCCAGTGCTACCAAAACCCACTGCTGGTTGCCAGCAGGTCTCTGACAGACTGGGACCTCTCACTTATTATGTCTGGATGCAAATGCCAGCCCTGCTGTCATACACACTACACACACGGCTGCCAAGACGAATGCACTGGACTAGAGCCAAGGACAAAGAGAGTGAGAGTGAGAGAGAGCGCGAGAGCGAGAGACACCGAGAGACAGACAGAGACTTTCCTAGGACATCTAATGACCTCTCTGTGAGGTCACAGGGAAGCTCAACTTCGGTGGCGATAATGGGCGGCCAACATCTAACACACGCAGGCCCTACATGTTGAGTTTACCTGGCGTAAAGCCGCACGGACAGATCGATACCTGGTAATGATTAAGCCGGCGGGGACGCGGTGTTGCTCTGAGCAAGTTGACCGAGCGGGCGGTTAAATATCACCGGCGACTTGATTTGGACGTCAGCGGCTGAGTCGCACGGAGGAGCCGATGATGCACTTCACTATCACTCATTGTGTGTGCGTTACATACCGCACAAACCGTAGGCTAGGGGTCACTTTTGTGGAGACCACCACTCCGCCATCCGTCAAAGCAATAGACAGCAACAAATACAGTAAGATGTTCAAGAGTTGTAGAGGACCACTTTAAATCAGATGGTCTTGGCAACCAACTCAACCTACACGTATCTGGTCCAAGCCAATGGCCTCCTTGTTAGTTTAACATAACAGGTAGGTCAAAATGTGACATTGCAACATATTTTGATGAGATAACCTATTCTTGTGACCTCACAAGCTATTGTGAGTTGACAATGATGGCGACACATGACATAACACATCTAACCATTGTTGGAAATCCCTGCATGAACTCCTGCGGCTGTAGATGTGCTGCCCGCGGGTACAGGAGCCCTCTACCCCGGGGTACAGGAGCCCTCTACCCCGGGGGTACAGGAGCCCTCTACCCCGGGGTACAGGAGCCCTCTACCCCGGGGGTACAGGAGCCCTCTACCCCGGGGTACAGAAGCCCTCTACCCCAGGGTACAGGGCTCCTCTACCCCGGGGTACAGGAGCCCTCTACCCCGGGGTACAGGAGCCCTCTACCCCGGGGTAGGTACAGGAGCCCTCAACCACGGGGTTCAGGAGCCCTCTACCCCGGTGTACAGGAGCCCTCAACCCCGGGGTACAAGAGCCCTCTACCCCGGCTCTACCCAGGGTAGAGGAGCCCTCTACCCCGGGGTACAGAAGCCCTCTACCCCGGGGTACAAGAGCCCTCTACCCCGGGGTACAGAAGCCCTCTACCCCGGGGTACAGGAGCCCTCTACCCCGGGGTACAGAAGCCCTCTACCCCAGGGTACAGGGCTCCTCTACCCCGGGGTACAGGAGCCCTCTACCCCGGTGTACAGGAGCCCTCTACCCTGGCTCTACCCCGGGGTACAGGAGCCCTCTACCCTGGCTCTACCCCGGGTCCAGGAGCCCCCTCCCCGCGTATCTCTGCGGGACGTCTCTGACGGCATCCCGGAGGTCCGCGCCAGCCGCTGGAATGCGCGGTGCGGAACTTTCGGCTCCGCGCGTCCGAGGCGGGACTTCTTCGCTACGTCGGCTTACGGGAAGAGCCCTCCGCTGTGGCGGACTATGAACACACATACACACACACACACACGGCCCATAGCCTATAAACCCCCCCAAAATACTCACAATCCAGATGTTTCTTCTTCGGCCCGCTGACTTCGTGCGTGGTCGCCTTGCACACCGCCTTGCTGATCGCCGAGCCGGTCATGCTGTGTTGGGCGGCCGCGATGCGGTCCGTGATGGACTGGCCCGACATGGCTCTCTCTCTCTCTAAAAAGAAAGAAAGGGCTCCTTTCTGTTTCCTCCGCTCGGCTGAAAACACAAGCCGATACCCGTTACCCGATACCGATCACGATCCGATCGATTGATCGCTCGCTTCCCCCTCGGGGATCGTGACGTGACTCCGCTCACAAGCAGAAGTAGCGGCAGCGGCGGCGGCGGGCGGACGCCTTCGGGTCAATACGGCCACGTTACGGTAACGCACGGAATTTTTGCCGTCTAATCGCCGTCCTGACAGGTCACAGGTGGCGGTAATCCGGCGGGCGAGGAATGTCAGTGTTACAGCTCGGTGTTACAGCCAGTACGGTCCCGAGCCTCTTTGTTACACAACCCTATTACTACCTACGGAGCAAAAAACACACACACACACACACACACACAGGACACACACACATACTACTAGTCTACAGCGTGGGCTGTGTTAACGTTAACTAATGTTCGTGTTGCAGGACTCGAACCCGCACACAGTCCCGCGGTGGAATCTGGAAACACTGGAAATCACTTTCTGGCCACAAACGCACATAGCGAAGCGCCTTGCGTGGCAACTTGTAGTAGACGCGTCCCTGGGTTTTTTTTGTCGGGGGGGGGGGGGGGGGGCGAGTAGCGAATTAGAAAGAAAGACTTCGTTCAATAAAAAAAAACTGTCTACGAAAAAGAAAGAAAAAAAAAAGTCCCGTCAGGAATCCCGGCGAACAGCGAAAACACCCGAGTTTCCTCCACGTCAACTTGTCCGCGCGAGAGCTACCGCACGAAAAAAAGAAAAAAAAAGTCTTCGCTAAAAAAAAAAAGCGAAAAAAGAAAAGAAAAGACAAAAAGTCGTGCGGGACTTCGAGGAAAGGGATTGGGGGTTTTTTGTGTGTTTTTAGACGAGACGCCCGGGTTTGGGCTGTTCCCGTGTCCGGGTTGGTGGTGACATCAGAGGAGAAATCCAGTGGATAAATACTGTGAATAATAATACCCCCCCCCCCTAGCTAGCTCGCCCGGATAGCCACCGCAATGCTAGCGGGGAGTGTGTGGAGCCAGACAGACCCAGACCAGCTCCGCGGGGTCTGACGGGCAGCACGGGTCTGACGGTCCGACTCCCGGCGGCCTGCAGTGATCCGAATGACAGGTTCGTTTTTTGGTCTCGGAATCTCAACAACTCCCGTCCTCCGCCGCCATCATCATCATCATCATCATCACGCCGCTCGGCTCGCTTTTAGACATGACCGGGTTTGGGTTTTTTTGGAACCTGGTGGTGCTGTCCTCTGGGTCAGTGTGAGTGTGTGTGTGTTGGGGGGGAGTGGGGGGGGGGGGGGGGGGGGGGGGGGGGGGGGGGGGGGGGGGGGCGAGTCTTGCACAAGTCTTGGCTTCTGCAGCGCTTTTTTTACAACACGGACTTGACTGGCTGTGCTGCTGCTCCTCCTCCTCCGGACAAAATGGCAGCGTGAAAAAATCAGCTGATCTCACTCCCAGCTTATTGGCCGAGACTAGAGAGGGTGAGCCAGACCGGCGAGGAGGTGGCTTTTTAAGGTGGCTCTGGTTGCATTGCAACGGAATGTATGGAGGAAGTGGGTTTAAAAAAAAGAGAGAGACAATAAACGTGGGTGAGAGTTAGACATCTCGCACATAGACGTCACCTGACCCACAAGTCATGTGACGTCGTCGTGTTTTTAACGAAATAGACACGCCTAGGGGAGAGTGGACGTGTATGGTCGGATTTAAACATCAGCGTTTAAGGTCGTACCGCGTTATTAATGAACGGTGTGTCCTTGTTTGACTCTAGGACCTATAGGACCTGTAGGTATGGGATTTCATTGGACAATGGTGAATTGGACGGCTATGTCAGTGTACCATCAATAAACAATGGCATTCGTGCAATGCGCTGTATTTGATTTTTGATTTTTTTTGTTAAGGTGCCCAGACAACATAGCTAGGCGTCATTTAAAGTCCTGCTTGTTCCGTGTGTTTCTGTCTGCTAATTGCATTGAATTGGGTCAACGTGCAGCAACAGAGGAATGAGGCAAAACCAGGTCCGTGGAAACGGGATGGGTGTGTGTGTGTGTGTGTGTGTGTGTGTGTGTGTGTGTGCGTGCGTGCGTGCGTGTGTGTGTGTTGGCCAGAGCTTGCTGTTCCTCGGTCTCCCTCTTTGTTCTGTTTAAATAGCGACAAGGTTGACACACAGACACAAACACAGCGGAATGATAACGTTGCAGCCATTGGCTGCGTGGAACTGGGCCAGAAATACTTGCTGGCGATTACTCAGTAACATACATCTTGTGTGTGTGTGTGTGTGTGTGTGTGTGTGTGTGGTTTAGCATTAGGCACCATTTAGTAAAAAGGACCGTATCAGAGACGTGGCAGGATTCAAAATAAAAGTTACATTTATAGCCATATGCATTTAATTATAAACACTTCAAAGACTCATTTTTTTTAATTCTAAGGATGAACAGGGTTGTGAAATTCTAACCAATTAATGAATACATTCCAATGAAATAAATTATTACATTTGTTGTTAAAAAAGGGAATTTATCATAGAGCCGCAATGTCAAAAGTTACAGCAGTTGATATTGTTCAAGAGTTTCAGTTGGTTTATCCTGGGGTTGGGATTCAGCGCCCTCTGCAGGCGAGAGAAAACGCAGCCTCTTCTTCTATTTCCATGGCAACTAGCGGGGCTGGCAACGGGGGTTCTAATAACGCCTG
>JAOPHQ010001327.1:0-22500 GCA_030340625.1 Merluccius polli | reverse complement strand
CAGCGCGGCCCATGCTGCGGCCCGTCATGTAGAAATGCAGTTGCATCCATTTGGTTTGGGGGGGGGGGAGGGGTGGTCGTCGTCCAGTGGTGGGGCCGGTGAGGCCGGTCAGTGTGTGTTCCGATCGCCGGGGGGGTCGTCGGTCCAGTGGTGGGCCAGTCAGTGTGTGTTCCGATCGCGGGGGGGTCGTCGGTCCAGTGGTGGGCCAGTCAGTGTGTGTTCCGATCGCGGGGGGGTCGTCGGTCCAGTGGTGGGCCAGTCAGTGTGTGTTCCGATCGCGGGGGGGGGGGGGGGGGGGGGGGGGTCGTCGGTCCAGTGGTGGGCCGGTCCGACCCTGCTGACAGCCTTCATGGCGATATAATACATTAGGACGAGCCGCTACCTCGTAGAGACCACACAATGGCCTTCTCTGTATTTGCTGTAAAACGTATTAAGACGGTTCCAATGCTCCGCAGGTTTTTGTGTTTTACTCTGTGTGAGGATGAACAGCAGAACGCGCTGATGGACAAATGTGTTGCAGACCAGACGACCTGATCACTTCCACGAGTTACGTCCAGAAGCACAATGTGAAGGAAGCATGTTATAAACCACTTTCGCTTTATTGCACCATAAGAGTGAAAAATGTGTAGTAGTACACATTGAATCAGCTGTATTAACGCAATGCGCTGACCAAGGACACCCTTCATTCTGACGTTGGAGGAATATAATGAACATCTATAGTTTGGTTTCACCTTGATAATTATTTGGCCTACTTGTATGGATGTTGAAATGACTTCAAGAAATGAATATTTGAGTATATTTAATTGCATTTTCTGCACGCGTACGCTTTGTCTTTGGCACACGATATTTCACGCGCTTTTTGTGCACAAAGCGCGTGAAATATCGTGTGCCAAATGGTAACGTGTCAACACGTTCACTTTGGACACACGATATTTCACGCGCTTTTTGCACACAAAGCGCGTGAAATATCGTGTGCCAAATGGTAACGTGTCAACACGTTCACTTTGGGCACACGATATTTCACGCGCTTTTTGTGCACAAAGCGCGTGAAATATCGTGTGCCAAATGGTAACGTGTCAACACGTTCACTTTGGGCACACGATATTTCACGCGCTTTTTGTGCACAAAGCGCGTGAAATATCGTGTGCCAAATGGTAACGTGTCAACACGTTCACTTTGGGCACGCGATATTTCACGCGCTTTTTGCACACAAAGCGCGTGAAATATCGTGTGCCAAAGACAAAGCGTACGCGTGCAGAAAATGCAATTAAATATACTCAAATATTTCTTGAAGTCATTTCAACATCCATACAATTGGCCAAATAACTATCAAGGTGAAACTAAACTATAGATGTTCATTATATTCCTCCAACGTCAGAATGGCGGACCATCATGTGGATATTGGCCAACAAATGACTGCTTTCTACTAATGGAATATAGGAATATAATGAACAGTCGTTCATTATATCACAATAGAAGTGATGAAACCACTTAAAGAATTACATATTTGAGTATATGTACATGCATCTTATAAACATAGACTAAGCGACCATTTGCGCCATCTAGCGCTAGTCGCATTGTCTGCACGCGTTCACTTTGGGCACACGAAATTTCGTGTGCCCAAAGTGAACGCGTGCAGACAATGCGACTAGCGCTAGATGGCGCAAATGGTCGGTTGTATAGTATGTGTGTTTGTGTGCATATGTGAACATGTATTTCTCTACTCTTCTTATTTGTTACAGATCAAAATATAACTCGTAGAGGACAATCATTAGTAGAAAGCAGTCATGATAAAACCACTTAAATAATTACATATTTATGTTTATTTACTTGAGTATAAGTACTTGCATCTTATAAACATAGACTAAGCGACCATTTGCGCCATCTAGCGCTAGTCGCATTGTCTGCACGCGTTTACTATTGGCACACGAAATTTCACGCGCTTTTTGTGCACAAAGCGCGTGAAATATCGTGTGCCAAAGACAAAGCGTACGCGTGCAGACAATGCAACTAGCGCTAGATGGCGCAAATGGTCGCTTGTATAGTCTTTGTTTGAAAGATGCAATTAAATATACTCAAATATTTAATTCTTTAACTGGTTTCATCATCTATACCAGTAGGCCAAATAACTATCAACGTTGAAAATAATCCATAGACTGTTCATTATATGTGAACTGTATTTCATATGCTTCTTATTGGTTCAACATACATCAACATACAACTCGTAGAGGACGTTATTCATATATAATTAGTAGAAGGCAGTCATTTATTGGCCAACAACCACATGCTGTCCGTGACTGCTCTAATGTTCCAACACTGATACCGATAGGAGTAGGCCTATCATCCATATGGTCACTGACGATACGGTACCGATAAGAGTGTCATCCATATGATACCGATAGGAGTATCATCCATATGATACCGATAGGAGTATCATCCATATGATACCGATAGGAGTATCATCCATATGGTCACTGATACCGATAGGAGTATCATCCATATGGTCACTGATACGGTGATACGGTATCAGTGACCATGGATGATACTCCATATGGTCGATCACTGATACCGATAGCCTCATTTATAAAGGTCTCTGCGCACGAAAATGTTGCGGAAACAGGGCTGAAATGCGCGTACGCATCTTTCACCGCCAACGTCGTGATTTATAGAAAAAAACCTTGCGGAAAAGAGTGCGCAGTTCTACGCATCCTTTCACCGTGCAGGAGTAAAGCTACCGCAAAGCTTCTCTCCGGAGAGGACCACAGGAAGAAGGTGGCGGTAATGCACTATATGTGTTATAGTGGCGGTAATGCACTATATGTGTTATAGTGGCGGTAATGCACTATATGTGTTATAGTGGCGGTAATGCACTATATGTGTTTGCAAACCGCCAATAACGCCAAAAGAAGAAGAAGATGCTGCAACCCCCGGAGCTCATTGCGGACCACATACGAGTTATTTATTCATTTATATATTTATTTTATGAAAAGCACCCATTATGAAATATGAATTAAAGCAAAATTATGTTCAACACACTACAGCCCTTTCAAATCACAATCCTCGGCCAGACCAACTGTATCACTTTAAACATTTAAATAATGAGCTTGATAAATAAGCCACAAAATAGACTTGCGTTGGTCTCATTTAGAAGCACTTCGATCTCCGAATCCCAAAAACGCCTTCTTTTTAAAAGGTGCCATTTTTCCGTCTAATGATTGGTCAGAAAAGGCTCCTTCCTACTTATAAATATTAAGTAATTAATTAGCATTGACCTTTTAAGGACTATTAAGGGATGGACTTGGGAGGAGCAGAGCGCTCGTGCACGCACGCCAAATTAGACGCACGTTGGTATTTATAAGGAGAAGAGTGCGTACAGGTGTGCGCAGCAAGGTTTTATAAATCGGAATGTTTTTGTGCGTACGCACATTCTGAGGTTTGGGCGTACGCAATGTTCTACGGAGGGTTTCACGCAGAGTTTTATAAATGAGGCCCCAGATCCTGCACGACGCTTTGATGAAGGGAAAGACACGTACATAATTCACGTATTCACTTGTCAGTACCGCAGCGCCAGACAGCTCCTCCCCGTGTATCGCCGAAGCTATACACCTCATGTGTGCGAGGACTTCAGTGTAGCTTTTTATGCAACGTAGCCTATCCTCATACAACAGTTCGTACGATATCTTACGAAAAGTTATGCATAATTATTCGTGCATAATCCTACGAATATCCAGCGATCAGTGCGCCTGCGCAAGCCCCATGCGGTGCAGAACAACAGCAATGACGGATATGGCTTTTATTCTCAGTGAGAAATGCAATATTTTAAGATAGTTTCGTCTTGATAACTCAACAATATGATAGTTTAATGTTGACCGCAGATACGTGCACCCCGGTCCAGGTATTATGTATAGGTCAAAACAGGAGACAACATTGAAACCCAAGCGGTTTAAATGGGGGCTGCTGATTGGCTAAGATTGTTGTACCCCTCGTGAAAGAAAGCTGATTGGCTATCATGAAAACGCGCGATACCGTATTGTCCAATGTGTGTGTGCTTCATTTTTTTGTCCACTTGGTGATAGTGTGGGCAGATTATTCGGTCACTTCCTGTTGGGCTACGTAATTAAAAAAATATATAAAAAATAAAATTATATATATATATATATATATATATATATATATATATATATATATATATATATATATATATATATATATATATATATAATTTGAGTAGAATTTAATGCCCTGATTAATATAAAAGAGACCCCATGTCTATCTTATTCCCACACCATTCTAGGCCCCTATTAATGCCGTGTTTTTTAATCTTCTGATGACCTGAACTGCCCATTTGAATCACTTCTGGTTGGGCTAGAGCCACCAGATTGATAATCTTATATGTCCTTTAGGCCCTGATTCATATAAAAGAGACGACAGGTGTCTAACTCACTCCCAAGTGTACTTGACCTCAAGGCCCCCCTCAAATTACACCACTTCCTGTTGGGCTAGATCCTTTCCAATGTAACATTATTTAATGATGTATCATAGTACAGTTTAATGCCCTGATTCATATAAAAAACACCCCAGGTCTCAATCTTATTCCCAAATCATTCTAGGCCCCTATTCATGGATTATTCTTGTAAGGGGCGTGGCTAGGGCCCCTTTTGACTTTTGGACCCCAAACTTGAGAACCTGGTCCCCACCCCACATGTGTTTACACACCGAAATAGCATAAGTTTATATCGCAATTCCACCGGAAATGGGGAACTTGAAACCTCCTGCCATTTTACTCCCATTGACTCTCATGTTACAGGTCACAACCCTTTTCGTGACCTTACGAGATGGTGAGAGATGACAAAATGCATACACACGTCCCCCTTGGTCCCAGGAACAACATATCCAAGAGTCAGACTTATAAATCTCACAGAAAAAAAGTTAGCCTGTATGGGCCAGTTTGTTGTCAGAGCTTCTCTGAAGTGTAACCCGCGAGTCCTGTTCGCGCAGAATGTGGTTTCAAAAGGCCGATTTGGACATAGGAAGGTCTCACCGCCCCGAGACTTGACAGCCTCATTACCGGGCCCGACTGGGACCCTCACACCGAATATTGACCCTCTGTGACCTCTGGGGGGGGGGGATCCACGTCCCGTTATTACGTGGCGTATTTTGATCCAACGGCAATAGAGCGTAACAGTGACCGCCCCTTTTTAACCGCTCCGGTGCCGGAAGTAAATGTCCCATGCATTTATCTCGTACACTTTTCGTAGAATCCTTATAAAAAGAGTATTAAGCCTTTAACCAAGCCGATCGTTCGTTATGGTAGTCGTGACGACCATATTATGTATGATTCGGGATGAGTAGTTCCTCACTCGGTCAACAAAATAATGTACCTTTGCCTTTTCTTCCGTTTTCCAAATTCTTTTTATGCCTGAATCAAACATAATATGGTCGTCACGACTACCATAACGAACGATCGGCTTGGTTAAAGGCTTAATACTCTCTTTATAAGGATTCTACGAAAAGTGGACGAGATAAATGCATGGCAAATTTACTTCCGGCACCGGAGCTGTTAAAAAGGGGGCGGTCACTGTTACGCTCTATGGGAGGCGTTAGGACGGCCCCCTGCATGGCCCCCTTTTGGCTGAGAGACTTGAGCTTTTCACAGAGTGATCCCAAAGCACCCCTGGTTGATTGGTTCAGAGGTCAAGTTCCTATCTCTATTCTACACATTTATATTAATTTATAGCAACAACATTAATGCGTTTCAATGTAGGTGCTTTGAGTCACTTCCGGCTGGGTAACAGCCACCAAATTGATAATCTTATATGTCCTTGAGGCTCTCTTTCATATAAAAGAGACCCCAGGTCTCTAGCTCATTCCCAAGTGTGCTTGGCCCCAAGAGGTCACCTATGAATGCTTTACTTCCTGGTTGTCTAGATACCCAAATGGATCACTTCCTGTAGGGCTGGAGTCCCCACATTGATATTTCTTGTTGTTCTTAGTGTCCTCTTTGTTATTTTAAAGACCAAATGTCTCTAGCTAGACATTGTAGGCATTGTAGGCCTCCATAAATAATGTGTTTGTCTTCTGATGATCTCCCTCATCGACTCACACACTCAATAGTATTTCACATGCTTCATGTGCATTTGCACATGAAGTTCCATGTAGTAATTACATATAATATGTATATATAGCCTATGTAATGATAGCTGTTAGTTGTTAGCTGCATAACACAGCCTATTTCTTGCGCATTCTGACGCAAATCTCTTCCCTATCCAAATGAACCATACACACATGCATGATGTTTTTGGTCATTGAATGTTTTATTTTTGATATTTACAAAAAATATGACTAACGTGGCCAATCACATGCCTGCATAAATGTCGTCGGTAGATAGCGCCAATGGTTGCTAAATTAAGTGATACGTGTAGTACACATTGAATCAGCTGTATTAACGCAATGCGCTGACCAAGGACATCCTTCATTCTGACGTTGGAGGAATATAATGAACATCTAGTTTCACCTTGATAATTATTTGGCCTACTTGTATGGATGTTGAAATGACTTCAAGAAATAAATATTTGAGTATATTTAATTGCATCTTTCAAACAAAGACTATACAAGCGACCATTTGCGCCATCTAGCGCTAGTTGCATTGTCTGCACGCGTACGCTTTGTCTTTGGCACACGATATTTCACGCGCTTTGTGCACACAAAGCGCGTGAAATTTCGTGTGCCAATAGTAAACGCGTGCAGACAATGCGACTAGCGCTAGATGGCGCAAATGGTCGCTTAGTCTATGTTTATAAGATGCAAGTACATATACTCAAGTAAATAAACATAAATATGTAATTATTTAAGTGGTTTTATCATGACTGCTTTCTACTAATGATTGTCCTCTACGAGTTATATGTTGATCTGTAACAAATAAGTCGCTTAGTCTATGTTTATAAGATGCATGTACATATACTCAAATATGTAATTCTTTAAGTGGTTTCATCACTTCTATTGTGATATAATGAACGACTGTTCATTATATTCCTATATTCCATTAGTAGAAAGCAGTCATTTGTTGGCCAATATCCACATGATGGTCCGCCATTCTGACGTTGGAGGAATATAATGAACATCTATAGTTTAGTTTCACCTTGATAGTTATTTGGCCAATTGTATGGATGTTGAAATGACTTCAAGAAATATTTGAGTATATTTAATTGCATTTTCTGCACGCGTACGCTTTGTCTTTGGCACACGATATTTCACGCGCTTTGTGTGCAAAAAGCGCGTGAAATATCGCGTGCCCAAAGTGAACGTGTTGACACGTTACCATTTGGCACACGATATTTCACGCGCTTTGTGCACAAAAAGCGCGTGAAATATCGTGTGCCCAAAGTGAACGTGTTGACACGTTACCATTTGGCACACGATATTTCACGCGCTTTGTGCACAAAAAGCGCGTGAAATATCGTGTGCCCAAAGTGAACGTGTTGACACGTTACCATTTGGCACACGATATTTCACGCGCTTTGTGTGCAAAAAGCGCGTGAAATATCGTGTGTCCAAAGTGAACGTGTTGACACGTTACCATTTGGCACACGATATTTCACGCGCTTTGTGCACAAAAAGCGCGTGAAATATCGTGTGCCAAAGACAAAGCGTACGCGTGCAGAAAATGCAATTAAATATACTCAAATATTCATTTCTTGAAGTCATTTCAACATCCATACAAGTAGGCCAAATAATTATCAAGGTGAAACCAAACTATAGATGTTCATTATATTCCTCCAACGTCAGAATGAAGGGTGTCCTTGGTCAGCGCATTGCGTTAATACAGCTGATTCAATGTGTACTACTACACATTTTTCACTCTTATGGTGCAATAAAGCGAAAGTGGTTTATAACATGCTTCCTTCACATTGTGCTTCTGGACGTAACTCGTGGAAGTGATCAGGTCGTCTGGTCTGCAACACATTTGTCCATCAGCGCGTTCTGCTGTTCATCCTCACACAGAGTAAAACACACAAACCTGCGGAGCATTGGAACCGTCTTAATACGTTTTACAGCAAATACAGAGAAGGCCATTGTGTGGTCTCTACGAGGTAGCGGCTCGTCCTAATGTATTATATCGCCATGAAGGCTGTCAGCAGGGTCGGACCGGCCCACCACTGGACCGACGACCCCCCCCCCCCCCCCCCCCCGCGATCGGAACACACACTGACTGGCCCACCACTGGACCGACGACCCCCCCGCGATCGGAACACACACTGACTGGCCCACCACTGGACCGACGACCCCCCCGCGATCGGAACACACACTGACTGGCCCACCACTGGACCGACGACCCCCCCCGCGATCGGAACACACACTGACTGGCCCACCACTGGACCGACGACCCCCCCGCGATCGGAACACACACTGACTGGCCCACCACTGGACCGACGACCCCCCCCCGCGATCGGAACACACACTGACTGGCCCACCACTGGACCGACGACCCCCCCCGCGATCGGAACACACACTGACCGGCTCACCGGCCCACCACTGGACCGACGACCACCCCCTCCCCCCCCCCCCCCAAACCAAATGGATGCAACTGCATTTCTACATGACGGGCCGCAGCATGGGCCGCGCTGGTCAAATAAATAACTTCAACATTTGGACAGCCTGGCTGTCAGTCTCGGGTAAAAGCAGCGCAATGACGGACCATCATGCGGTTATTGGCCAACATGTGACTGCCTTCTACTAATGGAATATAGGAATATAATGAACAGTGTGGGAATTACTTTCAACGTTGATAGTTGCTTGGCCGACTAGTATTAATAGATGATGAAACCACTTAAAGAATTACATATTTCAGTATATTTAATTGCGTCCTTCAAACATAGACTAGCAACCATTTGCGCCATCTAGTGCTAGTTGCATATACTGCACGCGTAATCTTTGTCTTTGGCACACGATATTTCACGCGCTTTTTGTGCACAAAGCGCGTGAAATATCGTGTGCCAAATGGTAACGTGTTTACACGTTCACTTTGGGCACACGAAATTTCACGTGAAAATGCGCAAAAAAAGCACGTGAAATTTCGTGTTCACTTTGGGCACACGAAATTTCACGTGAAAATGCGCAAAAAGCACGTGAAATTTCGTGTACCTATGCAAAGCACACGTCTGGGCAGGCGTTTATGACCCCTTTGGCCTTCCATACACTCTCTCTCACACACATACATACACACACACACACACACACTCACTCACTCTCTCTCACACACACACATACATACACACACACACACACACACACACACACACACTCACTCACTCACTCTCACACACATACACACACACACACACACACACACACACACACACACACACACACACACTCACTCACTCACTCACTCTCACACACATACACACACACACACACACACACACACAGTACACACACACACACACACACACACACACACACTCACTCACTCACTCACTCACTCTCACACACATACACACACACATACACACACTCACTCACTCACTCTCACACACACACACACACACACACACTCGCTCTCTCTCGCTCTCTCTCACACACACACACACACACACACTCTCTCTCTCTCTCGCTCTCTCTCACACACACACACACACACAAACAGGACTCTCCTCAGCAGCAAACTCCTGCATCTTGTCTCCACTATCACCCTCCCCCCACCCCCCTCCTCTCCCACCATCTCCTCACACCTCCCCTACCCTCTCGACCCCCCCCCCCCCAACTCCTCATCCTCATCCTCCTCCTCCTCACCTTCCTCCTCCTCCTCACCCACCTCCCTCCCCTCTCCTCCCATGGCATTCACATTGTAACCTCTGCTCTACAGCTCACTCCTCCCAAGCGACTCTCCTCCTCACCTTCCTCCTCCTCCTCCTCCTCCTCCTCCTCACCGTCCCTCCTCCTCTTCCTCCTCCTCCTCTTCACCTTCCCCCCCCCCCCCCCCCCCCCCCCCCCCCCCCCCCCCCCACCGGGACGCAGTACCGCTCACCACATCCTCCTCCTCCTCCTAGCGCTTTTCTGGTTTTTCTTTACAAAAAAAACCCCCAAGAAGTGAGTGAGGAGAGTAATGGCGGCGGTGGTGAGTACCGGGAGGGAGAACCGTGATTTACACGCGTGTTGTATGATAACGGAAAGTACATCTGATGACATGTGAGTCACATGATTTGCGATGAAGGCCTAAAAATCATAAAGGTAAAAACCCATGTTACAAAAAAAACACACGATGAACGATGATTGCAGATGATGACATCATTACCCAATAATTAGTTTTATTATAAGTCATATGGTATTTTGTTGTGCCATTAAATCCCCCCCCCACTCCCCCTCCCCCCCCACTCCCCCCTCCCCCCCCCCCCCCCTCCCCCCCCCCCCCCCCCCCCACCTTCCCAATGCTGTCAGTAACAAACAATATTTCTACTGTGAATAGTTTTTAACATGTCATGGATCTCATCCCTAATAAAAGTCAGAAGTGCAAGAAATATTGTTTGTACTGACAGCATTGTGGGGGGGGGGGGGGGGGGGATTTGTCTCCACGGTTTGTCTCCCTCCCTGTTGTTCTGCAGGGGGGAGTCGGCGCTGATAAGAGCCTCCTGGAGGACATGAGGCAGGCGGACATCTTGTTGTCCTTCGCCCCCACAACAGCCCAGCGGAGGTCTCGAACCCGCGGGCCGGCGGCCGTCCGACCCGCCGGGCTCCGCACCGCCGCATGTCTTAACAACCACTTGATTGATTTCCTGCCAAATAGTCCAACGGACTCTGCTGGCATGTAACCTTTCAGAACCGGCGTGTCGGTTGTTCAGTGATCTGCGGTCAACATGACGGATCTGGGAACGGATTACGGCAAAATCAATAAACATGAGGTCATCAACAAACATGAGGTCATCAACAAACATCGATTAATTAATAATGGATGACGCCGGAACAATCCGATGTTTTCCTATTGCATAAAATGAAAGCGGTTGTTTGACAGTTTCTTCAAACGTGAGGCGGAGGACCGGACCCGACCGCCGTGTCGTCTGTTTATCACGCTCGTCCATCATAGCGCGCTGGCGTGTGTGTGTGTGTGTGTGTGTGTGGGGGAGACATGTCTCCCCCCCCCCCACACACACACACACACACACACACCCTGATGGTATGCAGAGAAGGCCCGGCTATCTGACTGGTACCGCCTGGTACCGCCTGTGTGCCGTTCAAGAGCATACCAGAGCAAAAGTAAATTAAAAACACAAGTGTGTTCGGTCCGAATGGGCCTGTGAGTGTGAGTGTGTGTGTGTGTGTGTGTGTGTGTGTGTGCGTGTGTGTGTGTGCGTGTGTGTGTGTGTGTGTGTGTTCATGAAGTTCATGTAGTCTCAGCTGAGGAAACAGTGAGTAATGTGTGATTTGGTTTCGGGAACATTCTTCCTCCCTCCCTGCGGTTAAGTTGCCCCATCGCCGCCATCTTCCTCCTCGGGGAGGAAGAGGAGGAGGAGGAGGAGGAGGAGGAGGAGGAGGAGGAGGATCTGGGGTCAGAGGTCAAGAGGAGTAAGGAGGAGATAGCGAGGTGAACAGATGGGGGGAGAAAGGTATGTGTGTGTGTGTGTGTGTGTGTGTGTGTGCGCGTGCGTGTGTGTGTGTGTGCGTGTGTGTGTGTGTGTGTGAGAAAGCCTCCACAGAAGAGGCTCCAGGGGGGGGGGGGGGGGGGACCTGGGAGGAAGCTATCAGCCTGGAGGAACCAGAACCTCAGGACTTGGCTGATAGCGGCGGTATCTTAGATACACACCGCCGCCGCCGCTATCCTGTCCTGCTGACGCCACATACCGGAGGAGCGGTGGGTCTCCTTAAACCCGGACCGGCGCTCCGAGTTAGCGGGAATACGGGCCGCCTCCGGGGTCAGATGAGGTGGACTTCATTCAAACGATGATTTCTGTTTGATTGCGGTATTGTTGTGTGTTGTTGTGAGCACTTTACTTCAGGACCTCGTCTCCTCTCGCTCATCAGAACCTTATGTGTCTGACGTCCGACTACAGGAAACGGCGCCACCTTCGACCTTCGACCTTCGACCTTCCCCCCCCGGCGCTGCGCCCCCTTCCAACCTGCGCTGCGCTGCCCACACCGCTCTCCTCTCCGTCTACCCGGACCGGACCGGACCGGACCTTGAAGTGCTGCCGGGTCCAGGACTCTGGAAATCAATCCCAATAAATCGGCTGTCAAGGAAGCGGACTCCATCTCCATCTCCACCTCCATCTCCATCTCCGCCTTCGCCTCCAGACTCTCTCACTTCCTGGCCCTCAGTGAGACCTGGACCCCGCTTAGCCTCCTTCCTCTCAAGACCCACCTGTTCAGAGTCCGCCTGGACCCCGCTTAGCCCCCTTCCTCTCAAGACCCACCTGTTCAGAGTCCACCTGGACCCCGCTTAGCCTCCTTCCTCTCAAGACCCACCTGTTCAGAGTCCACCTGGACCCCGCTTAGCCTCCTTCCTCTCAAGACCCACCTGTTCAGAGTCCACCTGGACCCCGCTTAGCCTCCTTCCCCTCAAGACCCACCTGTTCAGAGTCCACCTGGACCCCGCTTAGCCTCCTTCCTCTCAAGACCCACCTGTTCAGAGTCCGCCTGGACCCCGCTTAGCCCCCTTCCTCTCAAGACCCACCTGTTCAGAGTCCACCTGGACCCCACTTAGCCTCCTTCCCCTCAAGACCCACCTGTTCAGAGTCCACCTGGACCCCGCTTAGCCTCCTTCCTCTCAAGACCCACCTGTTCAGAGTCCGCCTGGACCCCGCTTAGCCCCCTTCCTCTCAAGACCCACCTGTTCAGAGTCCACCTGGACCCCGCTTAGCCTCCTTCCCCTCAAGACCCACCTGTTCAGAGTCCGCCTGGACCCCGCTTAGCCCCCTTCCTCTCAAGACCCACCTGTTCAGAGTCCGCCTGGACCCCGCTTAGCCCCCTTCCTCTCAAGACCCACCTGTTCAGAGTCCACCTGGACCCCGCTTAGCCTCCTTCCTCTCAAGACCCACCTGTTCAGAGTCCACCTGGACCCCGCTTAGCCTCCTTCCCCTCAAGACCCACCTGTTCAGAGTCCACCTGGACCCCGCTTAGCCCCCTTCCCCTACTAAACCTAAAATACAAAACTTTGTAATTGTGTGTGTATGTCCTCCTGGCTTTTACTTTGAAATTCTGCGCTTAGTATTTTCCAAAGATAATAGAGCGGAGCAAGATGGATCAGTAGCGTCAGGGCGGTGGAGTACGTTCTCAGCCTGAATGGACGCCATCTTAGTGAGCCACCTCAACATCAATAAGGCCACATAGGATTAAACATAACTTGTATAAATAAATATAATTTCATGCAAAACCTCGAATGATGATCATGTAATCCCAATTCAACCATATTCTTATCGACCACTAGATGGCCTTTATCGTCTCGCTATCTCCTACCGTAGGCCACCGTTGTGCCTCAGCTGTGAGCCTCACCGTTACACTTCAGACACAACTCCATCCCAGAGTCCCTCAAACAGCAGATGGCTTACCTGGTTACCTGCATACAGTCTGACTGTAGAGTGCCCTCATTGGTCGATAGCCTTTTCTGTGAGCTTTTAATTGGTCAGTGTGCACCTCAGTGGGCGAGCAGCTTCCTGGTTTATCAAAGAGAGCGCAGGTACCGGCGGCATCTCTGCAGCTCAGCCCAAACGTAAATGCAAGTTCACGGATGAACTAAAAAAGAAATACCCATGCTTTCGTCTTGGTCGCGATCCACACAAAGCTTTTTATTATTATAGCCACTTTTTATTATTGTTTTATAGGGACAAACATATCTAGTCACCATGACTGTGGACACATTTGTATTTAAAAGATAGAGCGTTTTCCCACGACGGTGAACGCCTCCGCCTGCTGCCTGCAGCACTCCTGTCGGACTTCCGGTAACACTTGAGCTTACTAAAACAAAGAGTATGGAATTAATATTCATAATATTAATAATATTAATATAATATTCAATTCATACTCTTTGACTAAAATGGCGCCCATAGAGTTCGAGAGCGTACCTCATTGGTGTCAACGTATTTCGCCGCCACTGATCCATCTTGCTCCGCTCTATTATCTTTGGTATTTTCCCACTTATCTCTGTTGTATCCTAGCAACGGGTTAACTGAGCAGTTAGGTTTAGCTTGAAACTCGTCCGAGTGAAATCCTGACTCTACTGATAGCGGTTTACTATTTACACTTTCTACTGACTAATGTACTTATTGTCTTATAAGTCTCTTTGGACACAAGTGTCTGCTAAACGCCCTAAATATAAATATAAATGTAAATGTCCTGTCAGTGGGAGTGGCACAGGAAGTAGCAGCAGCAGCGTCCTGGTGAGCGAGGCGAAGCCGCTTCTCTATAGGAGGAAATGAGGAAAGGACTCGCTGTCTTCCTGTCTGACTCCAATCTTTCTTTAGTCTTTATGGCCAGCGTCGCCATGGTTACACCCATCGCACCATCTCCTCCTTCACCAGCGGTCCCAACGTCTCTCGATGGTCTCCTCCCGCGGCGGGCGCAGTCGTCTAGAAAAGGAAATCCTCTCAGAGCATTTCACTCACTCATAGCTGACGGACGGCGAGGTCATTTATTTAATTATATCTCTTTAATCTTATATACAGCACCTTTAATAATACAGATATATATATAATGTCTCTTTAATCTGACCTACAGCACCTTTAATAATACAGATATATAAATAATGTCTCTTTAATCTGACCTACAGCACCTTTAATAATACAGATATATAAATAATGTCTCTTTAATCTGACCTACAGCACCTTTAATAATACAGATATATAAATAATGTCTCTTTAATCTGACCTACAGCACCTTTAATAATACAGATATATAAATAATGTCTCTTTAATCTGACCTACAGCACCTTTAATAATACAGATATATAAATAATGTCTCTTTAATCTGACCTACAGCACCTTTAATAATACAGATATATAAATAATGTCTCTTTAATCTGACCTACAGCACCTTTAATAATACAGATATATAAATAATGTCTCTTTAATCTGACCTACAGCACCTTTAATAATACAGATATATAAATAATGTCTCTTTAATCTGACCTACAGCACCTTTAATAATACAGATATATAAATAATGTCTCTTTAATCTGACCTACTGCACCTTTAATAATACAGATATATAAATAATGTCTCTTTAATCTGACCTACAGCACCTTTAATAATACAGATATATAAATAATGTCTCTTTAATCTGACCTACAGCACCTTTAATAATACAGATATATAAATAATGTGTCTTTAATCTGACCTACAGCACCTTTAATAATAGATATATAAATAATGTCTCTTTAATCTGACCTACTGCACCTTTAATAATACAGATATATAAATAATGTCTCTTTAATGTGACCTACAGCACCTTTAATAATTGTGGGGAAATGTGTCCCGAGGGAAGGAGGCCGCCGACAACAGGAACGCTTTTAACTCACTTTATTTGTTTAGGTTTAGTTATCTTAATCTATCAAGCATGTGGGGAAGTAAATGTAAATGCCACGCGTGGAGAGCCGCTTAGCTTAGCATCCTCCCGATGCGCTGCCTCGCGGGGTTCTGACCCGAGCCGGCGACTTCCGCCGGAAGTCACTGGGCAGGAGGCGTGGCCTCTATGACGCTAGTGTTGAGCGCCAGCCCCAGTGTATTATGTTTGCCGCCATCTGCTGTTGAGGTGCAGTTACTACAACTTGTATATTTATTTCTACTCCTGGCTATGTGCAGATATTACAGCTTGCTGATACATGTCATTATTTATTCGCAACATAATACAGATATATAAATAATGTCTCTTTAATCTGACCTACAGCACCTTTAATAATACAGATATATAAATAATGTCTCTTTAATCTGACCTACTGCACCTTTAATAATACAGATATATAAATAATGTCTCTTTAATCTGACCTACAGCACCTTTAATAATACAGATATATAAATAATAGTTTATTGAGGAGGTGGAGAGTGAGACTGACAGACAGGTAGAAGTAGAGGGTTTAGTAGTGTTAACAACGATTAGATATTAGTTTCTTTTATCTATAACGTTGTTTTTTTATCGACTTAATCAGCTGAAATGTAATATTTGAGCATATTGTTTTTGGGTTGTCAAGGAAACATCTGATGGACAGTTGTATGGGGGTTGGGGTGCGTTGATTCAGAACTGTTGTCCTGGTGTTGAACAGTAGTGCAAACCCAGAGACCGTTGTTGACCAATCAGGAGCGAGGACACTGAGACATGAGACACTCAGTACGTTTACATGCACAGAAGAAACCCGATTAAAGCCATTGCTCGTCTATGCTCCGCAACTGGTCAACTGCAATTGTCCGCGTATACATGGCGGCGAGTAATCCGATTCATTGGCCGGAGCATGTCATACCCCGGTACGATAGGTGGCGCTGTGCCCATTTCAACTAGTGGTAGTAGAGCCACCGGTTGACCCCTTTACGTCACCAGCAACAACAAACTCATTCGAGAAAGCGATGTTTCAGCAGACAGCTGTCAGTTCACTTCGGGTGATAATCATTTCTCCGCCGCTCCACTGTTCCTCTCGGTCGTATGCCGACTCGGTCGTCCGCGGAGCGGTCCGCATACGACCGAGAGGAACAGCGGAGCGTCGGAGAAACGATATGGACCCGAAGTGAACTGACAGCTGTCAGCTGAAACATCGCTTTCTCCTCCATGTCGCGTTTCAGTCTGGACTTCAGAGAGTCAAAGCCAAAGTTAATTTCCCCCAATTCCTTTTCCCCATGGGCGAGATAAACCCGCCTAGGAGTCTTTACTTGTTGTGGACCAGAGAGTCGGAGAACCCGACGCAGTCTGTAAGATTCATATATCAGAGAATGCCGCCGTCAGTTCGGCCGCGGCGCAATGAATGAATAAAGATCGTAGTTATTTTACAACCTCGTTGATGAGCAACATTTAGAAAAACATGGACTTTAAATTCAGCCTTGGGTTAAATCGAAGCGTAGTGTGTACTGAATGCACGTTGATGAAGATACACTCCTATAGGCACGGCACCGGCTTTCTCCATCTTCTGCGCCAGCTTTTTAAATAAATCGCCGACCCAAAGTTAGTTGACAGCTGTCTACTGAAAACATATTTCTCCCACCAGAACAGCCCTGAATGAATGAATGAATAAAGGTCGTAAACACGTCGGGAGAAAAAAACATTTATTTTGACAGATGTGCCCGAAGTCACTACTTTACAACCTCGTTGATGACCCACATTTAGAAAAACATGTACTTTTAATTCAGCCTTAGGTGAAATGGAAGCGTAGTGTCCGCGTGCTTCCACCTTTAATGAATGCCATGCGCGCTCCCGCGGCCGGGACACAATTCTTATAGCGCCACCTTTTTAAATAAATCGCCGTTTCTCGTTATCCCTTATCCGACGGCGACAACAACAACAACAACAACAACAAGACTATCGTCTCCTTCTACTTCCGGTTCACGGCCCCGGGAAAAGATCTCGAGCATGCGCAGAACGCAATTCAACGGATAATCCAATCCGACTGGTTACATGCACGGCTTAGTCGGCTATGGATCGCATAATCTAGGGGTCTTAACCTGATAATGAGAGGGTCGACTCGAACCGATTTTAACCTGATTAAGGTGTATACATGCATCTTAGTAATCCAATCATTGTTGGGTTAAGCCAAAAAGTCGACTTTCTTGAGTGTCATGTAAACGCACTGACTGAGACATGAGACACTGAGACATGAGACACTAAGACATGAGACATGAGTCCACACTCTGCAGTACATCAGAGTCTGTCCAGTCAGGACTGTATTAGAGATGTTATAGTAATATAACAGTAATATAACAGAGATGTTATAGTAATATAACAGTAATATAACAGAGATGTTATAGTAATATAACAGAGATGTTATAGTAATATAACAGTAATATAACAGAGATGTTATAGTAATATAACAGTAATATAACAGAGATGTTATAGTAATATAACAGAGATGTTATAGTAATATAACAGTAATATAACAGAGATGTTATAGTAATATAACAGTAATATAACAGAGATGTTATAGTAATATAACAGAGATGTTATAGTAATATAACAGTAATATAACAGAGATGTTAGTAGTAATATAACAGAGACGTTATAGTAATATAACAGAGATGTTATAGTAACATAACAGTAATATAACAGAGATGTTATAGTAATATAACAGAGATGTTATAGTAATATAACAGTAATATAACAGAGATGTTATAGTAATATAACAGAGATGTTATAGTAATATAACAGTAATATAACAGAGATGTTATAGTAATATAACAGAGATGTTATAGTAATATAACAGTAATATAACAGAGATGTTATAGTAATATAACAGTAATATAACAGTGCTGCAGGGTGTGAGCTCCGTGTCTCCTGTCAGCGTGCGGATAAGGAGGGAGGAAAAGGCGCCTGAGGATAAACAGAGTGTCACACATTTTAAACTTTAGATAAAGACAGTGAACAGAAAGTGAACACACAGACAGATAGAGAGACAGACAGGGAGACAGACAGGGAGACGGATAGGGAGACAGACAGGGAGACAGACAGCGAGACGGATAGGGAGACAGACAGGGAGACGGATAGGGAGACAGACAGGGAGACAGACAGGGAGACGGATAGGGAGACAGACAGGGAGACAGACAGGGAGACAGACAGGGAGACAGATAGAGAGACAGACAGAGAGACAGACAGGGAGACAGACAGGGAGACGGATAGGGAGACAGACAGGGAGACAGACAGGGAGACGGATAGGGAGACAGACAGGGAGACAGACAGGGAGACGGATAGGGAGACAGACAGGGAGACAGACAGGGAGACAGACAGGGAGATGTATTTGTTGTGCAGTGCAGATGTGTGAGACATGCAGTGTAACATCAGGTTCACACCAGCTGTCTCTCATACTGAATGTTAAATAGTGTTTACAATTCTGGAGATATAATGCTGTGTGTGTGTGTGTGTGTGTGTGTGTGTGTGTGTGTGTGTGTGTGTGTGTGTGTGTGTGTGTGTGTGTGTGTGTGTGTGTGTGTGTGTGTGTGTGCATGTGTATTCATCAGTGTGTGTGTGTGTGTGTGTGTGTGTATATTTATCTGTGTGTGTGTGTGTGTGTGTGTGTGTGTGTGTGTGTGTGTGTGTGTATTTATCAGTGCGTGTGTGTATTTATCTGTGTGTGTGTGTGTGTGTGTGTGTGTGTGTGTGTGTGTGTGTGTGTGTGTGTGTGTGTGTGTGTGTGTGTGTGTTTGTGTTCCCAGGGCGCCCCCTGCAGTGCAGAGGGGGTACCAGACCAGAGAGTCTGCATCCTGGACCCAGCGGTCTGGACCTCCAGTGGTCCACTGGGTCAGCATAACATGAATGCATTACTGTCAGTAGGAATGGGCTCATGTAAGGAAATGGACTTTCTGACGGCGGCTGAGACCATTTCCAACAAACCACACTGAAGCGACGGCTCTCTAAACCTCACCAGACCGTACCGGGACCACCGTGAGGTCCAGGTCCTGAGGTCCAGCTCCAGTCCCCTCAGAGCTTCAAAGGGTCCACATTATGCAACACTGTGATCCTGAGATGGACTGAAGCAGAACTCCCAGAAGCCCTCAGGAAGAGATATGAAATATCAAAGTGGAGGTAGGAAAGGATTCATCACTCAGTAGGGAGATGTCAGGTCTACGTCCGGATAAACCTCCACCACCCACCTCCACCTCCACCACCTCCACCTCCTCCTCCACCACCTCCACCACAACAACCTCCACCTCCACCTCCACCACCACAACAACCTCCACCTCCACCACCTCCAACACAACAACCTCCACAACCCACACCACCTCCACCTCCTCCTCCACCACAACAACCTCCACAACCCACACCACCTCCACCTCCTCCTCCACCACAACAACCTCCTCCACATCCACCACCTCCACCACCTCAACCACCACCACCTCCTCCACAACCACCTCCTCCACCTCCTCCACCACAACCACCACCTCCTCCACCTCCACCTCCTCCACCACAACAACCTCCACCACCTCCACCTCCACCACAACAACCTCCACCACCTCCACAACAACCACCACAACAACAACCACCACAACAACCTCCTCCACCACAACCACCACAACAACCTCCTCCTCCACCACCTCCTCCACAACCACCTCCTCCTCCTCCACCACCACCACAACCACCTCCACCACAACAACCTCCTCCTCCTCCTCCTCCTCCTCCTCCTCCTCAAACCTCCTCTGGGGCCACAGCTCCAAGATGTTGTCCATTGTTTGTCCAGAAGTTCGTTGACCTCTGACCCCGCGGCGGCGGCGGCGGTCTTTGATTTCATCCCAGTTCGTATTTATTTTCCTCCTCCTCCTCCTCCTCCTCCTCCTCCTCCTCCCGGTTTCCTTTGTTTAGCCGGAGCTGAGCCCTCACAACATCACTGGACAGAAATATCCTGGAGAAGTGTCTGTGGTGACGCCTCTCATCAGAGTTTAATATCTGTATTGTAAACTATATATATATATATATATTGTTTTAAGTGACAGGACGCGGGGGAGCGGCACGCCGCCGTCTTACTTTAGCCTCCGCGATAATAATTCACTCGTTAAGTTATGACTGTGATAGCGGTCGTAAATGTGATCGCACTTTAACAGCCGTCTGAACATTTTGTACCGGCAATGAAAACAATCTCTCCCGGCGCTCTTAGTTTCTATTTTTAAACGCTTTGTTTTTAAAACGTGATATTTGCTTTTACGCTTTTATGTTATGAGTATTTAGAGGAGCGCTATATAAAATGTAATATTAGTGTGTTATGAGTATTTAGAGGAGCGCTATATAAAATGTAATATTAGTGTGTTATGAGTATTTAGAGGAGCGCTATATAAAATGTATTATTAGTGTATGTTATGAGTATTTAGAGAAGCGCTATATAAAATGTATTATTAGTGTATGTTATGAGTATTTAGAGGAGCGCTATATAAAATGTATTATTAGTGTATGTTATGAGTATTTAGAGGAGCGCTATATAAAATGTATTATTAGTGTATGTTATGAGTATTTAGAGGAGCGCTATATAAAATGTATTATTAGTGTATGTTATGAGTGTTTAGAGGAGCGCTATATAAAATGTATTATTAGTGTATGTTATTTAAAAAGACGAACTCGGCGTATTTCAAGTCAGTTTTGCATTTATTTCAAAGGATCTCCATAACTTTAATGCACATGGTCATTTGTACAAATACGTACAAAACATCTGCATGGATCTGGTAAAACAACAACCATCTTATCAAGGCTTTAAAACAAACAAAAATAATAAACCAAAAGAAAAATGCTCCAGATACGCCTGCACCCCCCCCACCCCACCATCCCATCCCGCCAAAAAAAACGGGCATAAAACCAAAAACGTAAGTACACACAAGACATTCACAAAGTAAACCCCCAAAACACAAACATCTGACCACTAAACTGTAACGACGCTAGTTTTTAAAAAACAAAAAAAAATTACAATTACAACCCGTTAAGACATCCTCGGGCGCCGCGGCAGCTCGCGGGTCTCGACCCCGCGACCCGCCGCCGCGCCCTCATGAACAGAACGCTTCTTGGATTTTAGTTTTCAGACTGTACACCCAGGGTCTCCAGTCATGGCCGCCGCCGCCGCCGACAGCCCACCCCCCCCTCCTTCCTCTACTACGACTACTACTAGCGCTACTTCCTGTACTACTTCCTGTCTGCCAGGTGACCTTTAACCCCCCCCCCCTGCGGTGGAGTCCAGAGGTTGCTGCCGTGTGTTGGCCCAGGTAGGAGGAGGTGGTGACCTCGTAGCGTGGGAGTGCTGTGGGGGGGGGGGGGGGGGGGGGACTGGACCCCGGTCAAGAGAACTGGATCTGCTGAACGGACTGAAACACAGAAGAACACATCGATATGTTTAGTCATCTCACAACACAGTGCCTGGACCGGGTCGGCCCAAATAACCGTTATTGGGGGGACCGGGTCGGCCCAAATAACCGTTATTGGGGGGACCGGGTCGGCCCAAATAACCGTTATTGGGGGGACCGGGTCGGCCCAAATAACCGTTATTGGGGGACGGGCGGCCCAAACCGTGGGGGCCCGGGTCGGCCCAAATAACCGTTATTGGGGGGACCGGGTCGGCCCAAATAACCGTTATTGGGGGGACCGGGTCGGCGCTAACGCGGCTCACAGGAAGTAACAGACAGGAAGCTGTGTTGCGGTAAACCGGGATAACGCTACAAGTCAGGACCCTCTCCCTCCTTCATCATCTCCCATACGGAGACACGGAGACCGCATGGAAACGGCGCCCATAGCAACGGTCTGTTACTGACTGCAGCCGTTCTGCCGTTCAGAAACACCTGACCCTAAAGAACGGCGTCGTCGACCAATCAGAGCGGAGTATTCCACAACTCACCTGTGGGTAGGCAGTAGTAT
>JAOPHQ010001326.1:12500-26167 GCA_030340625.1 Merluccius polli | reverse complement strand
GAGAGACTTACCTCTGCCCCAGTCCTGGCCTATGCCGATTTCAAGAAACCCTTCATTGTGGAAATTGATGCTAGCCATGGAGGCCTGGGGGCTGTTCTCTCGCAAGACCAGGAGGGGAAAGTTCGCCCAATCGCCTTTGCCAGCCGAGGCCTGAAACCCACAGAGAGGAACATGGAGAATTATAGCTCGATGAAGCTCGAACTTCTCGCATTAAAATGGGCTGTGACTGAGAAGTATAGGGAGTACTTACTAGGGAATCACTTCACCATCCTAACTGATAACAATCCTCTCAGTCATCTGCAGACCGCCAAGCTGGGAGCGATCGAGCAGCGGTGGGCGGCTCAACTTGCGTCCTTTAACTTTACCATCAAGTACCGCCCGGGGAAGAACAACCAGAACGCGGATGCATTATCCCGGCAGTACCTGGAGAGATTTGCGTATGGAACAGAGGTCCCCCTGCTGGGGGCTCTCGCCAATGTGGGCCAGCCGCCAGCTGCCGAAGGCCATTGTGGAGAAGTGGTGGCGCTTCCTGGGCGTACGCCTCAAGACCTGCGCCTACTGCAAGAGGCTGACCCAGTCATCGGGCCGGTGTATCAATATCATCAAGCAGGCCGACTGCCAGGAGCTGAGGAGCGGGCATCATTGTCCAGATCATGCAAGGCACTGCTTCGGCAATGGGGCCGTCTGATTGCACAGGAAGGGGTATTGTACCGCCTTGTCCATGCCCCAGGTGGCGGCCCGGAGACCTTCCAGCTGCTCCTTCCCCATTGCTTGCAGGAGGAAGTCCTCCGTAGTGTCCATGACCAGCAGGGACACCAGGGCACCGAGAGGACCCTTCAGCTGTTGCGGGACCGGTGTTTCTGGCCGAACATGGCCAGAGACGCTGAGCAGTGGTGCCACCAATGTCAGAGGTGCGTACTGGGAAAAGCTGTCCAGCCAAAGGTGCGGACGTACTGGGGAACGTTGCAGGCTAGCCAGCCAAATGAGATCGTAGCGATTGACTTTACCTTGTTGGAGACCGCAAGTGATGGACGGGAGAACGTTCTGATCTTGACAGATATCTTCACCAAATACTCCCAAGCCTTCCCCACCAAAGATCAGAGGGCCTCCACAGTGGCCAAAGTCTTGGTTCAGCAGTGGTTTCATCGTTTTGGGCCCCCAGGCCGTATCCATTCTGACCAGGGGCGGAACTTCGAAAGCCTGCTGATTCAACAGCTCTGCCAGATGTATGGCGTCCAGAAGAGCAGAACTACACCTTACCACCCCCAAGGTAACGGACAATGCGAAAGATTCAACCGTACCTTGCATGACCTGTTGCGCACCCTGCCGCCAGCTGAGAAGCGACACTGGCCACGCCACTTGCCACAGCTGACGTTTGCTTATAACACCACACCTCACCAGACTACTGGCTACACCCCATATTATCTCATGTTCGGGCACCATCCGAGATTACCAGTGGATTTCCTGCTTGGGGCTAGTGTGGCAGTACAGGACACGGGCACTATAGAGAACTGGATCCAGGAGCATCAACAGAGTGTGCGTTTAACCCGGGAGCATGTCCGTCAGAGATCAGAGGAGCTGGCATACCGGCGGAACCAGAACCACAATGCCCAGGTGAACGATTCCGGCCTTGAAGAGGGGGCCTTGGTGTACTTGCGTAACCATGTACCCGGTCGGAACAAAATCCAGGATCACTGGAACCCTGCTGTGTTTCAGGTGTTGCGGAGCCCCTCTGGGACTGGAACAGTGTACACCGTAGCCCCTAGAGCGGGGGAAGGGCCAGCCCGGCAGGTCCACCGGTCCGAGTTGAGGGCTGTTCCAGAAGGGTTACAGTCAGCGGCAGCGGCGGCTACTCCTGTCAGCCAAGCTGGCTCGCCTGTTCACCTCCAAGTCTGCGAATCTGAAGGACAAGAGGATGTGGAAATTTTATATCCTGAGGAGGCCCTTGATGGTCCCGATTCCCTTGCTCCCGCTGAAGTAGAGGCCATGCCTGGGGAGGCAACTGAAGCCCTGAGACGCTCAGCCAGGTCTACAGCCGGTCGGCATTCCAACCCCTATCGGCTCCCTCAATCCGTTTCCACCAGGGATGAGGAGGGATGACTGTCAGAGGATGGAGACCGAGACCCGGGGATGTGACTTGTCATCGTCGGGTCGCCGATTCGTTTGGAGGGGGTGGATTGTAGCCTGTGCACCAGGTTAGGATAGGAGGCCCTTTAAGTTTATTGTCCATCTTTTTTTTGTTCCCATCATGTCATTAATTTGGGATTGAAGTAGGCACCTAGCAGGCCACCTGAATATCCTGGGGGTAGGTTTATATATGCACCTGGGGTCCTTACCTGGATAGTTTTGTCACTCCTGCTAGTATTAGCGCATGGAAGCAGCTATCCGAGTGTTGTTTGGAAGTGTACAGGGGAGACGACGCTGGCCGAGCCGTGGCTAGTAGCTACTCTAACTGCAGTGGAGTGACTACTTTGAAATTGGCGTCTCTCACCGAGTATGCGAACGACGTGTTCAACTGCAACCAGCATTGTGACAACCGGTTGCTGTTCTCTACACGGTATGAATGTGGTGCTGTGCATAGTGTTAATTTAGTTATTTTGCTTTTGTTTGTTTTCCTCTAGCCTGTTGATAGTAGCTGTAGTATTGATTGTTTGTATGATACATCACAGGCTAGAGTGGTTTAATTTTCTTTCTTTATTTTGCTTTACTCCTTCTCCCCTTACACCCAGCTGCGGCAGTGGTGGTGGAGCCAGCCTAAAGATATAGCCCTTGTAGAAGGCTTTTTCTAGCTTCCCTCCTCTTGTTCTAGACGTGTGTAGTGGGGTGGTGTGCATCTTTGGTTTGGTTTGATCCCAGTTTTACAGAGTGCGGTGACGTTGCAGTGTGTGTGTAGGCATTGTTCACGTGTGCGATAGGGACCCTACCCCCCCTTCTACCTTTTTGTGTTATTGTTTTAAATGGCTTCTCTGGCTCCTGTGCGCTAGCTGGGTGATCCCCCTGTACTGGTTTTATTTATGAATATTTAACTGTTGACCAACAAACACAACCAATACACAAACCTGACATTTGTTAATAAAGATTATATATTTTTTATACTTTAAAGAACCTGTGTTGCACTGATTATTGGGACAGAGTTCCCCTTGCTCTGGAATTGACACACTTATAAGGCTCAAGGGGTGGCGTTGTCCACTGTGCATTTAGGGGCGCTACAGTGGTAAACTGTAAAACACTCAGACACAACAGGACTGACACCACATTTTGGTCTCGCTGCACACCCCTGCGAGCACTTGAGTCTACAGCGTCCACTCGCGGAGCAGAGTCTACAGCGTCCGCAGTCTACTGTGAAACAATTCACTCCAAAAAGGGTTATGGTTAGGGTTATGGTTATGGTTATGGTTAGGGTTAGGGTTAGCGTAATCTATCACCGTGACCGGGTTATTATTGGAGTGAATGGACGCTGTAGACTCTGCTCGTCTCTTACCACCGCAAACGGGTTTATGAGAACCCAGACCGTTTCACACAGACGCGGGAGGGAACCTTTTGCGTCAGTATCAGACGTCTAGCGGCGTGACAAATCGTCGGTATATTACGAGTTGGGAGGAGTTGGGATTATCGTTGCAAACAACCGAGTCGATCGCGACACTGCGACACATACTCTGTTCGAGTATTAGCTGTCTAAAGTTTCTCTTACGTTTCGCTGGCGCCATATTCACTTTCTTCACCCATTAGGCTACTGTTTACTCATCTCTCCCATCCTATTTGGCACGGGGCCCACCTAGTGGGTCAGTTCGGTAGTACATACTATGTTTACAAGCCTGATTTTTTGTGACAAGGTCCTCTAGATCGCTCCCCAGTCAGCCCCGTTGAAAAACATAATTGACGTCTATAGACATCATTGGCAGTCAACGGTTGTATTTCAAATGACGAATAGACATCATTGGCAGCCAATGAGGTAATAGTAATACGAGAGTTTTTATAGTGATAATAATACGAGAGTTATTATAGTAATAGTAATACAAGAGTTTTTATAGTAATAGTAATAAGAGACTTATTATAGTTATAGTAATACGAGTTTTTATAGTGATAGTAATACAAGAGTTATTATAGTAATAATAATCTGAGAGTTTTTATAGTAATAGTAATACGAGAGTTTAATAGTGATAGTAAGAGAGTAATCTGTGAATGTGAGTGAGATATATCTCCTGTGTTGTTGTATTGTCTTCTGAAAATGTCCAGGTGTGAAGATCTTCTGCAACGCCACACAGCCACACATCACAACCGAGTGCTTTGGCTCTCCTGGAGGAACCGTGGAAGTCCTGCTGGTGACTCAGATCCTACAGGACTGGCCCTACACACTGAAGAAAAACAACTCTATTATTATAGTCAGTGGAACTAGTCTAGTAAACCACACTCGATATTCATTTAATAACAGTACTGGAATATTTACTATAAAGGACATCGACAGGACAGACGATGGTACATATTCAATTGAAATATTTAATGGCGCTGGAATTCAAGTAGTAAATACAAAATTCAAAGTATCCATTCAAGGTGAGTAACTATATCAGTATTTCAGTAACATGTAATGCATGGTCTACTGGTAAACAGGACTACAGATTAGAGGGAGACAGCAGCTTCACCACCAGTCATTAAGGACTATAACCTCTGACTTCATAGCTGTTATAGAAGCAGTGTTGCCTCTCAGGCTCAGTATTAATATTATTGGTAATGTCACATGCTATACTGTACTTTGTGAATGTTTTAATGTTTGAAGTTTAATCTAATTATAATTTCATGAAATCAAGTTTATAAAGGCTGGTTGAATACCAGAAGGTTTCAGGTTCTGTCAAGTAGTAAGACTGCTCTCATCAGGTGGTTGTCCCTATAGCACCAGTCTCCTCTCCCCGCCTGTCCTGGCAGTGTCTGTCCGGTGGAGAGCAGAGGGTGTCCTGCTCTGCTGGGGGGGACAGACCTCGCTACCGCTGGAGTCTAGACGGACACCCGCTGAAAGACACGCATCTCCTCTCTGGAAACAGCACCACTAGCAACATCACTCTGAAGCTGGGCCTGTCGGGACTGCTCTCATGCTCGGTCTGCAACGACGTCAGCGAAGCCACGGCAAACCAAACCTTGTCTGTGTGTGTCGGTGGGTGAGTTTCACTAGCTGTTCCATCTGTCTGTCTGTCTACATGTATTTATAACAATGTTTATATGTATACATTTTTGTCCTCCGTGCCATCATTTTCTTTGTCACAGGGCATATCTCCATAATAGCTCGTTCTCTGTCAGTGATGGCGCTGCTCCTAGTTGCATTGGGAGTTTACTGTGCACTAAAGAAAAAGGGAACCTCAAAACCTCAAGGTACAAAACATCCGGCTCTTTGCGACAACTGTTAAACGCGCACTTTATTGCCCTTCTTGTTGTTATCTAATTTTCTCCCCTGCCTGTTCATTCGTCCCGCTGTCCTCCAATGCAGAAGATGGCGATGTAGTCTACGTTAACTACGTCTCAGGGGAGGCAGAGAAAGCGGAGGGAGAGTGAGGTGGAGGACGGGCGGGTCAAGGTGGCTCCAGGTGGCAGGCAGACGGTTGAAACTAATATGGATGACTGTTTGTACTCTCGGCCCCGATGGATGAGGCCCTAAAAGCTGTAAACACACAGTATGACGTGTAGACAGCGCTTTAGCCAGAGTGCCAGCAGCCTGTTGACCTTTGAACTGCCAGGGACACTTCCCTCATGGCGACTGAAAGGCCACTTCATTGAACTGCTATATATATTTTTTAGCGTTTATTCTTCCGTTGTTACGTTTATTTGTATGTTCATGAAGCGCTTCACATGTAGTTTAAAACGTGTCTTTTCCAGACCTACATCACCTCCATTTATTTAAATATTAGTAATAGTATTAACTCTTTCCTCTGTACTTTTTATGTCTTTATGTGGCTTCCAGCGTACAATGTTGGATAGAAACTGATTCGAGCGAATCATTCTGAAAGCTGTGTTCCTGAAACCACTATAATGCATGTGTAACTTGTTTGGATATGTCTCAGTATGATTTGAATCTCATTCTAAATATACTATTTTTAATCAGATTGCGTTGTGTTTTTTGTGCTCTGCATCCTTAAAGTTACGACACTGTAAATTGACATTTGGAGGCGCTATTTTACAATGTCGAAACACCAACTGACTGCAGTAGGCTACCACTAGACAAGACATTGTGCTGCCCATCGTTCACCAGATTATCTGCTTGTTTTGCCATTTAATGAAACATAAGTCATATTTTACTGTGATACAGAAAAAGCACTGTTATAAAACGACAGTCCCGGCACTCCCGGATAAAGGCTAAGGGAGATCCAGGCACACACATATACAGATATAGAACAGGGACATCTTTCCTATCCGTCTATCCTATAGTGTGTGTGGGGGTCTTCTGATTTGAGTTGAGGAGATTGATGGTAACTGATGAATGGTAAGTGCATGATTTCTATTAAATATATCGCACATATTGTTTTGAAGTGAGTTTTTTACAAGTCGTTATAGTGACTCATTTATATTCCTATTTCTAAAAAATAGTCTAGTGTAATTGTTAATAGATTGCTATAGGCCTACAATTAGATGCTGAAAAGCCACTTTTATAAATGTAACACTGTCCCCTAGAGGCTAAACTCAGCAACTACAATTTAGGTCAAAATTGAGCACGTTATTTTGCCATTATTTAACATCTAGTATGCCAAATTTTAATATGATGTTGTAACAAGGTATAGGTCTAAACATACATTAAATGTTCCAAAATTGAAAAGAAAAGACAAAATCAGATTCAAAAATATACCTTTGTGACCTAAAAGAGAATGGAAAACATTTATGTTATTTGACACTTGAGCTTCTTGAGGCAAACAGTTGAGCTGTGCTTGCTTCTCTACTGTCTCTGACTTCTGCATTCAAGCCCCAGCAGGGGGACCTTTCTGTGTGGAGGTTGTATGTTCTCCCTGTGTTCACATGGGTTTCCTCCCACACCACAAAACATGCAAGTAAAAACCTTCCTGCCCTGCCCATAACCAAGGTATGGGCAAAACATCTGGAGTTGGTTCCCAGGTGCTACTCTGTGTGGCAGCCCACTGCTCCTAGCATTGGATGTGTTAAATGCAAAGGATTACAGTATGGTATACGACAAAATAAAAATAGATTGCTAATGCAAACTTTAATAACAAGACTAGTTACAAGCAAGGGGCCACCAGCAAAAAGTGAAACAGATTGCATCAGTTACAGTGCAAATATGAAACGAGGATTTTTTCTAGTTTAAAAAACATAGTATCATCCTCCTTATCCAAATATTAGTCAAACTTTTGACATGAGTTCACTCATTCAGCGGACACTTTCATCTAAAGCTGCCGAGAGTAACATGGATGAGTGTGTGGCGTCTTGCATGATGTTTGAATCCTGAAGCGTTAGCTGGGAGACCAACACCCTGACCACCATACCAACCTAGCCAGGGGTTTGAGCGTTTTCTCCCCATCATATTTACCTCATGAGACCAAATTCAAATGACACAAGACAATGGGTCACACAGTTATTCATAGTTATTTTGAAAAGGTTAATATGAATTCATAATTAATTTCCTAATTTCTTCGTATTATTATTGCATCTTAGAAGATGCCCAGTATGCTGCTCTTACTTTAAAACAGTCGGCTACTGTTTTAGTGTCTTCATCCTAATAAGGTGTTGGCCCTTTTAGTAAAATTGTGGTGAATACAAATATTGCTCAGCCGTTGCACAACTTCCACTTTTGCGATGACATTTCGGTCTCATACAGACTGGGCTGCAGGTTCCTGTAAACAGGCTCAATTAGTGGACTCAACTGAGACCACAGTACTGAAGTTGAAATGCTCAACATGGCGGCTGTGTTTGTGTTTCTAACTGGAGTGTTACTAATTGGAGTGACCGATGGTGAGATTATTATGACTTTACTCCTCTATTAAATCATAATATATTTTATATAATTTAGTCAGCTATGGTATTCTAGTTAGGCCTATTTGTTGTAACATTAATAGTTGTAGGGTTAAAACAAAATTATTTGGGTGGTATGTTCATTTATTAGGGGTAAATTGAGTACATTTCTTTTTGAATATCATAACTCATTACTCAGCCTTTTAGATTTGTGACTTCCCCACAATATGAAGTAATCTGTTATTGAGAACACAGCTGCATCACATTATCAAGAGTGTATTTTTAATTTATATGATAATCATAATCATATATGTAAATCAAATCTAACAATATTGAAATATTGTAATGTTTTAACATTCAACATGTGGAAGTACAATGTCCCCTCTCTGCAATGGCTAATATTTTATTCAAAATGTTAATAGTAATACCAGTTATTATAGTAATAGTAATAAGAGTTATTATAGTAATAATAATATGAAAGTGTTTATAGTAATAGTAATACGAGAGTTATAATAATAATAATAATAATAATAATAATAATAATAATAATAATAATAAGAAGAAGAAGAAGAAGAAGAAGAAGAAGAAGAAGAAGAAGAAGAAGAAGAAGAAGAAGAAGAATTTTTATAGTAATAGTAATACCAGAGTTATTATACTTATAGTAATACGAGTTTTTATAGTGACAGTAAGAGAGTGATCTGTGAATGTGAGTGAGATATATCTCCTGTGTTGTTGTATTGTCTTCTGAAAACGTCCAGGTGTGAAGATCTTCTGTAACGCCACACAGCCACACATCACAACCGAGTGCTTTGGCTCTCCTGGAGGAACCGTGGATGTCCTGCTGGTGACTCAGTTCCTACAGGACTGGACCCACACACTGAAGAAAAACAACACTATTATTATAGTCAGTGGAACTAGTCCAGTAAACCACACTCGATATTCATTTAATAACAGTACTGGAATATTTACTATAAAGGACATCGACAGGACAGACGACGATACATATTCAATTGAAATATTTAATGGCACTGGAATTCAAGTAGTAAATACAAAATTCAATGTATCCATTCAAGGTGAGTAACTATATCAGTATTTCAGTAACATTTAATGCATGGTCTACTGGTAAACAGGACTACAGATTAGAGGGAGACAGCAGCTTCACCACCAGTCATTAAGGACTATAACCTCTGACTTCATAGCTGTTATAGAAGCAGTGTTGCCTCTCAGGCTCAGTATTAATATTATTGGTAATGTCACATGCTATACTGTACTTTGTGAATGTTTTAATGTTCATAATTTCATGAAATTAAGTTTATAAAGGCTGGTTGAATATCAGAAGGTTTCAGGTTCTGTCAAGTTGTAAGACTGCTCTCATCAGGTGGTTGTCCCTATAGCACCGGTCTCCTCTCCCCGCCTGTCCTGGCAGTGTCTGTCCGGTGGAGAGCAGAGGGTGTCCTGCTCTGCTGGGGGGGACAGACCTCGCTACCGCTGGAGTCTAGACGGACACCCGCTGAATGACACGCATCTCCACTCTGGAAACAGCACCACTAGCAACATCACTCTGAAGCTGGGCCTGTCGGGACTGCTCTCATGCTCGGTCTGCAACGACGTCAGCGAAGCCACGGCAAACCAAACCTTGTCTGTGTGTGGCGGTGAGTGAAAAACACAATGAGGGAAATGAATGAAATGAATATTGCTTGACCTAGGCTGTGACCTTTGTCTCTCATAGGCTTCATATATGTAAACTGCACATCTAATGGGACACATATATCACAGTGGGTGTATAAAGACAACAATACCTTATGCATTGAGACAACACCGACTGAGGAACCAGACAATGACAATAAAACGGGTAAGCAAACTAAATTAATTATGTTAATGAGACGTGAAGGTAATAACACCAGTCTGCTTACCCGTTATATAACCAGTGTTGTAAAGTAACGCAGTAGCCTAGCCTATGAATACTTTGTTACAGTACTTAAGGCGTATTTTAGAGTATCTACACTTTACTTGAGTTTTTATATTTCTGTTGACTTTCATTTTTACTTCACTATAACAACCTATACTTTACTATATTCTCCCATAGACTTCATTTTTGTAAACTGCACATCTAATGGGACACATATATCACAGTGGGTGCATAAAGAGAACAATACCTTTTGCATTCAGGCAACTGGGGAACCAGGTCACAACATTACAATGGGTAAGCAGACTAAATTAATTATGTTAATGAGATGTGAAGCTAACAATGTCAGTCTGCTTACCCGTTAATGTATATATATGTAGTATACTTAAGTCGTTCTTTGGAGAAGGGCTAGCTGTACTTTACTTGAGTTTTCATATTTCTGTCGACTTTCACTTACAGCAAATGTTCACCTATAAATGTACTTTTTTACTTTTACTTTTGATACTTAGTATATTTTAAACCAGATAAATACTTTTGATTGAGTAAATTGTATTTGCGCTATACTTTATGACTTTTACTCAAGTGATTTTCTTACGGATGACTTTACCTTTTACCACAGCCACTTTCAACTAAGATATACTTTTACTCAAGTATGACTTGCCAGTACCTATACTTCTATACACCACTGTATATAACTGTATAAATGTTTGATCTCTGTGCCATACTTTTCTTTGTCACAGCAACAACCTTTATAATAGGTGGTTCACTGTCAGCGGTTGTACTGCTGCTAATAGTTGCATTGGGAGTCTACTGTGCACAACAGAAGAAGAAAACCTCAAAAGGTACAAAATGCCCGGCTCTTTGCTCCATACTAAATCATGTAAAGTATTACGTTGTGTAATAATGGTAAGTACAGTCCAACACTGTAATGTAATGTAACACTACAAGAGTTTGGGGAGGATTATTGGAGGCTGATATTGCAACACTTCCAAGTAGTTGTTTTTGGTATCAACTGTTTGACGTACCGTCCTCCCACTTCCTCATATTCTCTGCTTGTTCATTCACCCCCTCTCCTCTCCCCAGACCGCGCAGACGCCGAAGATGTAACCTACGCAGACATCTCTGTGCTACAGCGTCAGGGGAAGCCGAGAGAGCAGACAGAGAGTGAGGTGGAGTACGGGGAGGTCAAGGTGGCTCCAGGTGGCAGGCAGACGGTTGAAACTAATATGGATGACTGTTTGTACGCCCAGCCCCGAAGGATGAGGCGCTAAAAGCTGTAAATACACAGGGTGACGTGTAGACAGCGCTTTAGCCAGAGTGCCAGCAGCCTGTTGACCTTTGAACTGCCACTTCCCTCATGGCGACTGAAAGGACATTGAACTTCATTGTCTGATGTTTCAGTATTTATTCTGTAGGATTTAGTTTGCTATACATCTGCATTCATGTTAAATATTTTATTAACTATTTTGTAATTTCAATTATTTGAACTATTTACCATTTCTTCTGTTGCTGTTTTCTCTTCTTACATGACTTCCAGCGTAAAATAAACATTAACTCATAAATTATGAGCAAATGATTCTGAAAGCACTGTTGTGAATGTGAAGTTGCTTAGGTTCAGGTGTATGAAATATACTATTTTTAATTAAATATATTGTATTCTAAATATGTACTTAAGTGTACAGCAATGTAAACTAACACATACATACATATACATACACACACACACACACACACACACACGTGCACACGCACACACACACACACACACACACACACACACACACACACACACACACACACACACACACACACACACACACACACACACACACACACACACACACACACATACACATACATACACATACATACATACATACAGAATTTAAGTGCACATTTATTCATTTTAACATGCCACTAAAACACAGAAGTCATATGCCTATTTGATACCGGGGGTTTAAAGGTTGACAGCTACAATTAAAATCATTCTTAGTCTCATAAAAAAATACTTTATGATCCATGACAGTTGATGGGTCATTAAACAACAACATGTTTCTGCTGAGGTCTTCCATTTTGTTCTCAGTGAAAACCATAAGCAAACGATGCACCCAAAACGTGTGACTTACTTTCTGCTGAAGCCATGGTTGCATATTTTGACTGGTTAAATTAAGGTCTCACTTCTCATTTCTACAGTTTTAATTCCTCTTTGCTTTGTTCTCTCTCTCTCTCTCTCTCTCTCTCTCTCTCTCTCTCTCTCTCTCTCTCTCTCTCTCTCTCTCTCTCTCTCTCTCTCTCTCTCTCTCTCTCTCTATATATATATATACTGTATATATATATAAAAAATTCAGAATCAGAAATATTTAATAATCCCTCATGCTGCAGTTGCTTACTCATTTAAAACAGAAACACACATAGCAGAAATTACAATTAATAAAAAATAGGAAAAATAAGAAATATATAAAAATATGTAGAAAAACTGCATTATACTACACACAATAGAAAATGAAATAGAAAGAGTAAAGAGGGTGAGCAACTGCGGCCATCCAGCTCGACGCCTGCGCTCAGGGAGCATATATAAGTATATATCTATATATCTATATATATATATATATATCTATCTATCTATCTATCTATATATATATATTGTTTGTGGTCATTGAGTGCATCATTGAGTCTCACATGTCCTGAACGCCACACGCGTTCAGGATGTGGGTTTTTAAAAGCGCCATTGGTGCAAGCTCTCGATCTGATATATTTTTACAACAACTAAGTGACACTTGCTTTCTTCACTCTCACCAAATATGGTCAGAACTAAAGCAAAAACAACATCTGATCATATTTTAACGTTATCATTTGGTCTATTTCAGATACAACAGTTTTGATTGCCCCGTCGATTGCTACACTTTTGTCAGGCACCGCCATTGTTTCTGACATTCTCCAGACTGCGGCACTGCACTCCTTGCTTCGTTATGAATTAAAACTCCCTATAGCGCTGACTGGTCGGGCCAACATTATGTATCCCTTCTAAGAAAGTGCAACGAACAGCTCTGAATGTCTCCTCATGTCTCCATCAGAGCACGGCAGCAATGTGAACCAATTGAGTTCATTTTCCTAATTAGTGTTGAATGTCAGGAGGAGGTGGATGGCGGTGGCTCCTCCCCTAGTGTTCCTCTTTAACGGCCATCGATGCCACTGGAGTAGTGGCACCGGAGAGGTCGCTGCGTGGCGGGTCGGAGTCGGCTCCTTCCAGTGCTGGAGATGTTGCCGAGGCCTGCCGGGGAAGCTGCTGCTTTCGCCGCGACAACTTCCGCTCTTTGGCACGTCTGTTCTGGAACCATATCTTCACCTGAGTCGCAGTCATACATGGCAAAAACCCAGAGCAAGAAAAAACGATCAACAAAGTCAGGCTGGGCGATAAGGTCAAACTCTTCTACGCCGATATAACTCATTTACAGTAATATCTCGATAACGATACATATCACAATATAGCACGTTTTCTGGTAATTCAATAAATAAATAGTCTATATAAGGTAACCACATGGTAAAGCCTATTTTTGCATACTCCTGTGTGAATTACAGTAAATACTTGACAAATTAAAAGTATTTTCTCATTTTCTTCAGCAAGACAACACTTAAAGTCATATCATGATATTAAAAAAATCTAAGACGTTATCTAGTCTCATATCACAATGTCGATATACTGTAATATCGATATATTGTCCAGCCCTAAAACAAACCCATGTAATTCTGATGAGATTTACACCCACAAAAGCTGAACATTTAACGCCCATGGTGCTGAATGTGGTCAAAAGCCCTCTTT
>JAOPHQ010001326.1:5000-7500 GCA_030340625.1 Merluccius polli | reverse complement strand
CAGCCTACCGGTGCTCCATCCACTGCACCGGTGGGTCCAGGCATGCAGAACGGTATGTATCTGGCAACAGATCCTGATGCTGTGCAGTCCAAGGTGGTCTTATTCTCTAAATGAGTGTAATTGGCGAGAGAGATGGCGGGACTTTCAGTTACACAGCCCACTTGGTATATTTGCGTAGAGTGTGCGCCTTTATTCTTATTTGGACGCCCCACCCTCGCTTGTTGACTGGCTATCCTTTTACAAAAGGCACCCTTTTGTAAATGTAATAACTGGAATCTTCTTGTCAGACTTTTCTGGGTCAGTCCTCAGAATATCAGTTGGGCAAAGGAACTGATAGCTGAACATTTTGAACGGTAGATTGTATCATAAATCGTTTAATTGGGTCAAACAAATCCCTGTAGCACATGAGCACACACAACTAATTTTTGAACACTTCCATATTACAACTATTAGCTAATACAACTTTTAAAATGCATCTACATTTAGTAACTTAGCAGAACAAAACCTAAACCTGCACTAGAACAACAACAACAACAACAACAACAACAACAACAACAACAAATAGACAGAGTACAGCCCATGGTGCAGAGTGGCTATGAGTTTGACAAACAAGCTTGTGTGGGTCTATCTTAGGACAAGTGATGAGCTTGTGCATTTTCGGCACCATTTAGAGGTGCTGAGTTGTAAAGAGAGAACAATTGTGGAAGAAACACCAAAAAAACATCCCCTCCATCTGTGCTGCCTCGCTCTCTACATTTCTCCACCATTGAAAAGTGTTGCATTTCACGCACCTGTGATTGGTAGATGGATGACCGAGATGACTTGGGAGCAGTCTAAACCTAAAGCAATAGCTGAAGTAATAGCTGAAGGATGGCTAGCCATCTCTAAAAAGCAGTGTTGTGCAAGTTACTTTAAATTGGTAACTTAGTTACAGTTACTAGTTACTTCTTTCAAAAGTAACTCAGTTACTTTAAGTTACTCGTTACTTTCAAGGTAACTAGTTACTAGGGAAAGTAAAAAAGTTTAAAAATAACTTTTTTTTTAAAACTCTAAATTATCTTATTAATGTGTTGCCTCCCTAACTGGATAGCTAGGGAGGCTGCCAGTCCTCTGGCTTGCTTACATGTAAGTCCTATCCTACCACAAGCGCAATGCGCCACCTAGTGACCTGAACGCGCCATAGCATAGAACAATAATGTGCATATTTCCCGTCGACTGCCACCATTGTTGTTTTCATTCATTTACTTTCACGTCGCTGCGTCACGTGACTCACGTCTGCTTCACGTCCACCACGGAAACTGTAGTCCTGGGTTATGCATGTGAAGTAACGAGTAACAAGCCTGTTTAAATCGCAGTAATGATAAACGCATTACTGATTTTGACAAAGTAATTAGTTACAGTGCTCGTTACCGCAAAAGTAACGTAGTTACTGTAACGCGTTACTTAATAACGTGTTAGTACTCCCAACACTGTTAACAAGTCACACTTGCTCTTACCTACAGCACCTTTAACTTACACTATGGTCTATACTTATTAGAGTTTACACTGCACAGATCAGATATGCGTTTGCCCAATCCATCTTCATGTGTCAGTGTTGGGCATGATGGAGTCAGTTTCCAGGACCGGTCTCCCTTCTCTCCCTCTTCTCCCCTTTCCTCTGTTGGGCTCTGTGGCCTCTGGGGGTCCCTGGCTGTCACCCAGAGGGAGATAACCTCCAGCATTATCTGGAGCCCAGGGAAACAAACACATGGCTCGGGTGTAGGGTGGTTTGGTAGCTATGGGAACAAGCCCAATCAGAAAATGGTGGGGGCTGGTGGTGGTGGTGGTGGTGGGGGGTTATTCTCTTCTGTGTAAATACGCTCAACTAGACTGGGGCCATTGTGCTAGAAGAACAGTTAGGAGCCCTGGTCGTTAGGAGGGTGTTCACTGCTCTGTCAGGCTTTAATGAGTGAGCGGCGAACAGTAATCCAGCGTTGCATGACATCTTGTTTGCTTTCTCCCCATATAGTCCCTCATTGTTGGACGTTGCATTGACAACACATGGCACGGATCTTGACATTATTAATGTACAGGTATGGCACAGGAGTCAACCACTTCCAACTCGCCCTGTACATGTCTGTTCCTACCTAGTCTCACAAATCAGACTTTAGATTAACATCTTAAGTCTGACGGCAGACAAGCTCAAATCTAGGCGAAGGGGGCGTTTTGTTTTCTATCCGCTTCAAATGTATTTCGACCAGGGGATCTGTAGACATGTGTTACAGGGAATGGGTCTCTACTGGAAACAACCTGACCGGCTGAACCACATCAAACGTGATATTGCCGACCATTTATCTCGGATCCAGAAGAGGACTGATAACTGAAACGATAGCATCACCTTCCCATTGTCGGTATCCCTCCTTGGCCGACAGCGAACACAACCTCGGTCAGCGCTGGTAAACTAAACTTTTCCTGTTGCCGGTGGGAAGACGAGCTAAAACGTCCTGTCCGGACACCAATG
>JAOPHQ010001325.1:7500-28187 GCA_030340625.1 Merluccius polli | reverse complement strand
TTTTTGACCCCATTCCTTTGATGTTTGGAGAGTTCTCCTTTTTTCTGCGCTCACCAAAGGTTTTAACAATGAGCGTTATGTAAATATATAATAACATATGATGAATCACTTTTCAGAGGAACCGCAGCCCCGGCAAACAGAAACTCAATTAGAGAGTGTTAAATATTTATAAGGAGCAGGGCTCCGGGACCTGAACTAACTAATACACTTCTCAAAACTACATTTTGGTTAATAAGTGTTTTTCTGAAAATTTCCTGAATTGAGTTTACTGGGGTTCGAGTGGAGCAATGACCAAGCTTTCACTGAAACAAAACATCTCCATCTGCAAGGAGGAAAATAATGTGTATTATGTTGGTACGTTCATTAAGGAGCAGGTAGGGGTTAGACAGTGATACAGAGACAGGTCATTAAGGAGCAGGTAGGGGTTAGACATTATATTAAGAGACAGGCCATTAAGGTTCAGGTAGGGGTTAGACAGTAAATACAGAGACAAGTCATTAAGGAGCAGGTAGGGGTTAGACAGTGAATACAGAGACAGGTCATTAAGGAGCAGGTAGGGGTTAGACATTATATAAGAGACAGGCCATTAAGGATCAGGTAGGGGTTAGACAGAAATTACAGAGACAGTCATTAAGGACAGGTAGGGGTTAGACAGTGAAATACAGAGACAGTCATTAAGGAACAGGTAGGGGTTAGACAGGATACAGAGACAGGTCATTAAGGACAGGTAGGGGTTAGACAGTGGATACAGAGACAGGTCATTAAGGAACAGGTAGGGGTTAGACAGTGAATACAGAGACAGGTCATTAAGGAGCAGGTAGGGGTTAGACAGTGAATACAGAGACAGGTCATTAAGGAGCAGATAGTGAATGCAGCGACAACAAAAAGTGAAGACAGCGCTTAAGACATGATGTTTATGGCCATAAATAGACATGTTGCGTTCCACAAAAAAGAGGAAGGAAGTTTGATGTCACCGAGAGGGGGGGGGGTGGGAGAGAGCAAGGGCGTGAGAGAGAGAGAGAGAGAGAGAGAGAGAGAGAGAGAGGATCACACATTTTACAAATTTGATCCATGCCATTTTGGGTAATTGAAAACATTCTGCTGTGAAAATGTAATCACTGCTTTTATTGTGTTTGAATTCTCCAATTTAAAAGTCAGGATTTGATGTCGGGACCAACAAGTTAACTGAACTGACACGCTCTAACTTGTTTGTTAAAACTGAGACATTCAAATCAGAGTCAGTTAGCTCTCTCACCACTGGAGTTGAGATAGACCACATTCTTATCAGATAATATCTATTATTTTACTTATTTATTTTACTAATGCTAACTGGAACTAGATGAGAGCGCAGACTAAACTAGTGGACTTGCATTTGACGTAAGCTCAGGAGGCAGTGTGGTCTGTATTTTACCGCTAGAATCGACCCTAAAACCCAATCGGGGATATGAGACAAACCGCTGTGTTTGAGAGAATATCATCTAACACGGATTCAGTCCCAGAGTTACAACTCCGTCCATGAAACCACACGCCGTTTGTTTACCGAGATGAGAGAGAGAAAAATGACACTCCTTTACCCCATCAGGGGCGACGTTCACCTGGTTCACATCCTACCTGACGAACTGCACCTACCAGGTCACGTGGAATGGCTTCTTGTGCGCATACTGCTCCGTTGACACCGGCGTTCCTCAAGTCTCAGTATAAGAACCGCTTCTGTTCTCCCTATACACTAGATCTTGAGGCTCTGTAATCACTGCGCATGGTTTCTCCTATCACTGCTACGCAGACAACACTCAGCTATTCCTCTCTTTTCCCTCCTCTGACAGCCTGATAGCAACTCGCATCTCAGATTGTCTGGCAGACATCAGCACTGGACGTCTGCGCACCATGAAGCTCAACCTCAACAAGACTGAGCTGTTCTTCTTGCCAGGGAAGGACTGCCCTCACATGAACCTACTGGTAACTGTTGAGGTGCTGTGGTGGGTCCTTCACCAACTGCGAGGAACCTCAGCGTCATACTGGATGACCAACTGTGCTGCACAGCCAACATCACCACTGTGACCCGTTCCTGCAGATTTGCTCTCTACAACATCCGCTGGATCCGACCCTTCCTCACAAGGGAAGCTGCACAGGAGCGCATCCAGAACGCGGCAGCATGACTCTTGTACAACCTGCCGAAGTTCTCCCACGTGACCCCTCTCTTCCGCGACCTCCACTGGCTCCCTGTAGCAGCTGTCAACGGAACCGCCCCGACCCACATCCAAGCACTAGTCAGACCCACCCGGCTAGAGCCCTCCGCGCAACTACCTCGGCCGGCCGGCTGGTACCACCATCCCTGAGAGCAAGCCAAGGTCGCACAGCTAAGTCAAAACTCTTCTCTGTCTTGGCGCCGCTATGGTGGAACGACCAACCTGCTTCCGCAAGAGACTCAAGACCCACCTGTTCAGAGTTCACCTAGACCCCGCTTAGTATCCTTCCTCTACTACCCTCCCCCTCCCACTAATAAAATAAATAAATAAAAAACTTTGTAATTATTCTATGTTTGTATATCCTTGCTCTTACTTTGATATTCTGCGCTTAGTATTTTCGCACTTATCTCTTTTGTATACTAGCAATCGGTTAACTTAGCAATTAGGTGTGCTTGAAACTCGTTCTTGTGAAATCCTTACTCTACTGATAGTGATTTACTGTTGCACTTTCTTCTAACAAATGTACGTATTGTAAGTCACTTTGGACAAAAGCGTCTGCTAAATGCCTTAATGTAAATGTATCCCTCTTCTGTGTCCCATCTCCAGGTATCTTCAGTGTCTTCCCTCTGAGTTTTGGTTGAGTGTTTCCTTTAAGGTCTTTAGAGGGCTTAGTGTTACTGGGGGGTGTCGTATAACGTGGGGCCTGAGAAGCCCTTTGAGAGACGCTAACTGTGATTAAGGGCTCTACAGTACAAATGAAAGAGACCAGAATTTAAAGGATTGTGAGATGAAAGGCTCCCTTCTCTCCCAAACGGACTCCTCTGAGAGCAGATAACGCTCTGCAGTAACGGGAGACATTAACGTTCACCTGCGTGGAAGACAGGATCGATATTTTAACCACGTCTGCTCCTTTTTTGTGGCATTATTGTCCCAGGTCAAAAGGTCAGCAAGCAACGGGTCCAGATCGACCAATAGGGAAAGAAAGAAGTAACGTCATTGCTGCTAATTCAGGCCAATCCAACCTGAGGGATTTGAAGCCAAATCGCACGTTTGAAGAATGGATCCTGTCAGGAGTTGTATTGAGTGAAAGTCCCTGAGGCACTTGAGAGCTCAAGATCGGGGAGTGTTTGGAATTTAGTTTAGTTTAGTTTGCCGAGAGACAGGAAAACATGGCAAATGTTTTCTGGAGTTAACTGGGTTACCATTGACACAAGAGATCCTGGTGTCCTGACTCCACCTGGCCCAATATGAGCCAATCAAGAGGACATCCCATGCAGTGACCTCTATTATCAACCTCTGCGTAGAACCTCTATTGACGAACTAATCGGATGACCTTTACTTACGACTTCTACGTACAACCTCTGTAAATGAACTAATCGGATTACTTTCACGTACAACCTCTACCTACGACCTGTACCTATGACCTCTACGAATGACCTCTACCTACGACCTCTACCTATGACCTCTACAAATTACTCCTATAGATTAACTAATTGGATGACCTCTACCTGCGACCTCTACCTATGACCTCTACATATGACCTCTACAAATGACTTCTATAGATTAACTAATCGGATGACCTCTACCTACGACCTCTACCTACAACCTCTACAAATGACTTCAATAGATTAACTAATCAGATGATCTTTATATAAGAATTCTATGTACAACCTTTGTAGAAAAACTAATCGGATGACCTTCCTGCGACCTCTATGACCAGACCCTCTTCCCTTTAATATGAGAAGAGACAGAGGCATAGAAGGACACATGACCTCCGCCGCCCGGCACTGTTTGAGCCGTAAATCGCTTGGCAGCAAGAGAGAGAGCCGTGGTATTTAACTACTGTGATATTGAGTCATTGACAAGAAAAGCACAATGTTGTTCTGCTCGAGGATCAGAGACGAGAGCTGACTTGTGGAGCACCTTTAAGAGGAGACACGCTCTCAACATCTTCTGTACCGCCTGATAAGCACTGTAATTTCTTGTGTGCCATCTTATGTGCATCAACAACAACCAGAAGTCCCTATTTCACAATTATAATAAAAATACAAAAAACACGTCAAAGCTTTAGGCCAGCGGCACTAATATTTTCCATCTATTGAGTGCAGAGCACACGGCTAAAGGAGATAACGTCTCTGTGTTAGCGTGTATGCTGACGCTGTCACTTCAGAAAATATATCTGATTATTTTTTGAGTTATCTAAATAAACAAGGAAGCAACTGGGTTCTATAAGGTGAAATTAAGGTGAAATTAAATGATCTAGATAAAAAGTTGAGAAATGAAAAAAGCTACTTTGCAGCATGAATGTGAACTGAATTTAAATGAGAGCCAATATTTTTACATAGTACAGTCAGTTTGAAGGCAAGCTAGCACAACACACATGCACAGACACACACACTCTCTCTCTCTCACTGTCTCTCTCTCTCTCTCTCTCTCGTTCTCCTCTCTATTTCTCTCTTTCTCTCTGTCTCTCTGTCTCTGTCTCTCTCTCTGTCTGTCTGTCTGTCTGTCTCTCTCTCTCTCTCTCTCTCCATTGTTCAAAGGAAACGCAAGAAGATTGAATTAAGCTCTAATTAATGTTCAACAGATTACCAATTACTTAATGAAACTTTTCACATTTTCACGCCATAATGAGAATTTTCTCTGGTCGCTGTGACATCAGAGTGATGTCAGCATCTATTCCAATAATGTGTGTTTTATGTTTATCTTACTATTTGACTCTACTAAATGTCTAACTATTCCAGACAAAAATACAATTTATTCCAATCTTTTTTTTTTTTTCAATTTGAAACATGTCAAACTATAAACACATTTGAAAATATCTGACATCTCCGTGTCGCCATTTTTATGTTAATTAAAAAAATGTCGTTTTTGGAAGACATTTCCGTCTGGAGAGGTTGTCCTTATCAGACGCTGGAGAGCGGGAGGAGACGGTCCATCTCCAAATGTCAGCGGGCCTTAAAGAACACTGCGGGCCTTTCTTCTAGACGTCTGTCTGGGCATGTAGGGTTTAGGCCAAGACAAGAACGTAAGGATGGGAAAGAACATCATATATTTAAAGAGCAGCAAACATATGTCCAGTGTTGTCTGGACTGGTTCGGTTTATCCAAGAACATATGTCTCTGCACAAACCTTTATTCTATAATCACCTTTATTCTATAATCACCTCACCGACACGATCGAAGCGGCGTATTAACAATGACAAGACCCAGCTTCGACAGTTGAATGCAAGCATTATCTTGGTCTTTACTATCAAATATTAATTTAGAATGACCATATGTTCCTAGAACTCTTAAATTGGATGAACAAAGCCTGCAGCAATCGCTAACAGACATCTCCACACAACCCTATGCTCACTGCATCTGCCGTTTGTATACAGTGTACTGCGCGCAACATGGTTTCCGGCACATGAAATACGTCACGACCAAACGTTAGCGATTGGTTAAGGCAGATCCAGAGTGGCACTGGGCAGAGCCAATAGGTTTTAAACTTCAACAGCACCCGCCTTCAAGTGAGACATCGTTTGTCTCTATAGCAGTTCTAGACCATGAGTATGAATGAAATGAGTACGAAGGTCTAGTTTGGACTAGGTTTGTTCTACTCTTCTGTAACAACTACATGATGGTTCTGTTTTAGCTCTTATCTCTCTGTAGCATGAGTCAATCTACACTCATCAGGCTTATCTTGCTCAGATAATAGTATGACCTAAATTAACAAATGTAAATTGCTTTTGTTTTATAATGATACTATTATTATAGAAAGGTATGGTTCATCAGTGTAGGTGGGTGTGTCTATGGGACCTTCAATGATATAATATAACTATAATATACTTGACATATGAAGAAACTCTAAATCTCTCAGAGGAAGTAGAGAGAAAGAGGAAATTATGTCAATTCTTTTTTTAAATGCTTATCTTCTCTAAATGTATTCTGGGAACTGTTTCGTGTTTATTATTAATATTGTTTGACTCTTTTCTATGAAGACAGATGTACTGCTTCTCATTTACTGTTAGAAAGAAGCTTGTGTTACAACTAATTTTTCCAAAATTGCATTATACTGGCTATATCTTCTCTCTCAATATAGTTTACAATAGACTATGCAGATTTGTTCTTGGCTGTCCGTTCACAACTCCATTGTACAATGTATCAAACTCTCAACTGGTTTCTCCCATCATAAGAAAAAGCGACATTGACTACAGTTTAGTTTTAAATGTCTACATTTCAATGACCCTCACTATTTAAAACAGTCTATGGTTCATTTCTCCTCTAATTATCAATAGGAGGAGAAAGACAGCTCTTTTTTTCGGTTCCTGCAGTCTCTAAGTCAAGAAAGCCTTTTATGTTTAAAAATGCCCTGTCTTCTTATTAGAGGATCAATTGTACATGTCTATAATAACATCTCCATAATTATGTTTTATAACTGTATTATTTAATGCTATCACTGACATTCATACTGGTCTATAATCTTCTTATAATCTTTTTGTTCTTTGTTTGTGTTTCTTGTTTTTTTGTCATTCTGTATCGTTTTAATTGTCTGGTTCTTATTTTTGTTTTTGGCTAAATGTTTTCTAATTGTGCTTATATTGTATTATCGTTGTTGAGGACCCTTGAAAACCAGATGATACACCTCAAGGGGATATTCCTAATAAAGGATTTCCAACAAAGATATTAGGACTTTCAATCGGGAGCGACTAGTATTAAAAAATGAACCACAACATTTATTGACAACACAAATTATTGCTCATGGGGACGATGGATCCATGAAGTCTGCTGGGAGATGATTCCCCACTGATGGTGTCTAGACGCTGGTGGTGGTGGTGATTATGGCTGGAGATCCTGCCCTGGAGGACGCCATCTTCTTCTGAGGGAGACGAATGAAGCTACCTGGAGGTGAAGAGGATGGAGGAGGGCTGCAACAAGTCACAACACAGCAGATATGAGCATCCCTGAGAGGTGTATACTGTGTTTTGGCGCAATTGCTCCTGTTTAAACACAAAAAGGTTCCTGACTGGTTGAGAGATAAAGAGGGCGGGGTCTGCAATTGAGATTAACATTTTAAATGTCACTATTAACACTAGTAGTGTGTGTGGTGCTGGCGTTGTTTAGTATGCATTCGGTGGTTTTGTTTGGTGGGTGTGTTCGGTGGTGTGTGTCTGGGTGTGTGTGTGTGGTGGTGATGTGTGTCTGGGTGTGTGTGTGGTGATGTGTGTCTGGGTGTGTGTGTGGTGATGTGTGTTGGGTGTGTGTGTTGGTGGTGATGTGTGTCTGGGTGTGTGTGTGGTGATGTGTGTCTGGGTGTGTGTGGTGATGTGTGTCTGGGTGTGTGTGTTTGGTGCTGTGTTTTGTGTTGCACTCAGATAGTTATTTTTAAAGCATGCGTTTATGATGCACTGCTTACTGTGGAAACACAAAAGAAAATGATTAATTTTAGCATTGAACGTGTGCTGTATGTATGCACAGTAATTGACTGTAATATTGTAAGTTCATTCAGAGGTAACGTAGCACACAATATAATGAATTACAGTGAAATTATTCAGTAGAGTGACAATACAACCAGGAGGAAGTTCTCCATTGTGGATGGGCTGTAATCATACACAGGGTCTCCTACACTCTGATATTGAATTATGTTTGCCTTCATTTGAGGCTCCGAAGGGACGCAAAAAACAACGCTATTAGTCACGGCGGCCGCATCGCAAACATGGAGGACACATCTACATGCTAATCAGGTCCAGGAGTGTGTGCACATAGAGGCAGCGCATCCCCCCCCCCACACACACACACACACACCCAGACACACATCACACACACACACCCAGACACACATCACCACCACACACACACACCCAGACACACACCACCGAACACACCACCAAACACAAACCACCGAATGCATACTAAACAACGCCAGCACCACACACACTACTAGTGTTAATAGTGACATTTAAAATGTTAATCTCAATTGCAGACCCGCCCTCTTTATCTCTCAACCAGTCAGGAACCTTTTTGTGTTTAAACAGGAGCAATTGCGCCAAAACACAGTATACACCTCTCAGGGATGCTCATATCTGCTGTGTTGTGACTTGTTGCAGCCCTCCTCCATCCTCTTCACCTCCAGGTAGCTTCATTCGTCTCCCTCAGAAGAAGATGGCGTCCTCCAGGGCAGGATCTCCAGCCATAATCACCACCACCACCAGCGTCTAGACACCATCAGTGGGGAATCATCTCCCAGCAGACTTCATGGATCCATCGTCCCCATGAGCAATAATTTGTGTTGTCAATAAATGTTGTGGTTCATTTTTTAATACTAGTCGCTCCCGATTGAAAGTCCTAATATCTTTGTTGGAAATCCTTTATTAGGAATATCCCCTTGAGGTGTATCATCTGGTTTTCAAGGGGTCCTCAACAACGATAATACAATATAAGCACAATTAGAAAACATTTAGCCAAAAACAAAAATAAGAACCAGACAATTAAAACGATACAGAATGAGACAAAAAAACAAGAAACACAAACAAAGAACAAAAAAGATTATAAGAAGATTATAGACCAGTATGAATGTCAGTGATAGCATTAATAATACAGTTATAAAACATAATTATGGAGATGTTATTATAGACATGTACAATTGATCCTCTAATAAGAAGACAGGGCATTTTTAAACATAAAGGCTTTCTTGACTTAGAGACAGGCAGGAACCGAAAAAAAGAGCTGTCTTTCTCTCCTATTGATAATTAGAGGAGAAATGAACCATAGACTGTTTTAAATAGTGAGGGTCATTGAAATGTAGACATTTAAAACTAAACTGTAGTCAATGTCGCTTTTTTCTTATGATGGGAGAGAACCAGTTGAGAGTTTGATACATTGTACAATGATGAGTTGTGAACGGACAGCCAAGAACAAATCTGCATAGTCTATTGTAAACTATATTGAGAGAGAAATATAGCCAGTATAATGCAATTTTGGAAAAATTAGTTGTAACACAAGCTTCTTTCTAACAGTAAATGAGAAGCAGTACATCTGTCTTCATAGAAAAGAGTCAAAACAATATTAATAATAAACACGAAACAGTTCCCAGAATACATTTAGAGAAGATAAGCATTTAAAAAAAGAATTGACATAATTTCCTCTTTCTCTCTACTTCTCTGAGAGATTTAGAGTTTCTTCATATGTCAAGTTATTAGTTATATTATATCATTGAAGGTCCCATAGACACACCCACCTACATGATGAACCATACCTTTCTATAATAATAGTATCATTATAAAACAAAAGCAATTTACATTTGTTAATTTAGGTCATACTATTATTGAGCAAGATAAGCCTGATGAGTGTAGATTGACTCATGCTACAGAGAGATAAGAGCTAAAACAGAACCAGTCATGTAGTTGTTACAGGAAGAGTAGAACAAACCTAGTCCAAACTAGACCTTCGTACTCATTTCATTCATACTCATGGTCTAGAACTGCTATAGAGACAAACGATGTCTCACTTGAAGGCGGGTGCTGTTGAAGTTTAAAACCTATTGGCTCTGCCCAGTGCCACTCTGGATCTGCCTTAACCAATCGCTAACGTTTGGTCGTGACGTATTTCATGTGCCGGAAACCATGTTGCGCGCAGTACACTGTATACAAACGGCAGATGCAGTGAGCATAGGGTTGTGTGGAGATGTCTGTTAGCGATTGCTGCAGGCTTTGTTCATCCAATTTAAGAGTTCTAGGAACATATGGTCATTCTAAATTAATATTTGATAGTAAAGACCAAGATAATGCTTGCATTCAACTGTCGAAGCTGGGTCTTGTCATTGTTAATACGCCGCTTCGATCGTGTCGGTGAGGTGATTATAGAATAAAGGTGATTATAGAATAAAGGTTTGTGCAGAGACATATGTTCTTGGATAAACCGAACCAGTCCAGACAACACTGGACATATGTTTGCTGCTCTTTAAATATATGATGTTCTTTCCCATCCTTACGTTCTTGTCTTGGCCTAAACCCTACATGCCCAGACAGACGTCTAGAAGAAAGGCCCGCAGTGTTCTTTAAGGCCCGCTGACATTTGGAGATGGACCGTCTCCTCCCGCTCTCCAGCGTCTGATAAGGACAACCTCTCCAGACGGAAATGTCTTCCAAAAACGACATTTTTTTAATTAACATAAAAATGGCGACACGGAGATGTCAGATATTTTCAAATGTGTTTATAGTTTGACATGTTTCAAATTGAAAAAAAAAAAAGATTGGAATAAATTGTATTTTGTCTGGAATAGTTAGACATTTAGTAGAGTCAAATAGTAAGATAAACATAAAACACACTTATTGGAATAGATGCTGACATCACTCTGATGTCACAGCGACCGAGGAGAAAATTCTCATTATGGCGTGAAAATGTGAAAAGTTTCATTAAGTAATTGGTAATCTGTTGAACATTAATTAGAGCTTAATTCAATCTTCTTGCGTTTCCTTTGAACAATGGAGAGAGAGAGAGAGAGAGAGACAGACAGACAGACAGACAGAGAGAGAGACAGAGACAGAGAGACAGAGAGAAAGAGAGAAATAGAGGGAGAACGAGAGAGAGAGGAGAGAGAGAGACAGTGAGAGAGAGAGAGTGTGTGTGTCTGTGCATGTGTGTTGTGCTAGCTTGCCTTCAAACTGACTGTACTATGTAAAAATATTGGCTCTCATTAAATTCAGTTCACATTCATGCTGCAAAGTAGCTTTTTTCATTTCTCAACTTTTTATCTAGATCATTTAATTTCACCTTAATTTCACCTTATAGAACCCAGTTGCTTCCTTGTTTATTTAGATAACTCAAAAAATAATCAGATATATTTTCTGAAGTGACAGCGTCAGCATACACGCTAACACAGAGACGTTATCTCCTTTAGCCGTGTGCTCTGCACTCAATAGATGGAAAATATTAGTGCCGCTGGCCTAAAGCTTTGACGTGTTTTTTGTATTTTTATTATAATTGTGAAATAGGGACTTCTGGTTGTTGTTGATGCACATAAGATGGCACACAAGAAATTACAGTGGCTTATCAGGCGGTACAGAAGATGTTGAGAGCGTGTCTCCTCTTAAAGGTGCTCCACAAGTCAGCTCTCGTCTCTGATCCTCGAGCAGAACAACATTGTGCTTTTCTTGTCAATGACTCAATATCACAGTAGTTAAATACCACGGCTCTCTCTCTTGCTGCCAAGCGATTTACGGCTCAAACAGTGCCGGGGCGGAGGTCATGTGTCCTTCTATGCCTCTGTCTCTTCTCATATTAAAGGGAAGAGGGTCTGGTCATAGAGGTCGCAGGAAGGTCATCCGATTAGTTTTTCTACAAAGGTTGTACATAGAATTCTTATATAAAGATCATCTGATTAGTTAATCTATTGAAGTCATTTGTAGAGGTTGTAGGTAGAGGTCGTAGGTAGAGGTCATCCGATTAGTTAATCTATAGAAGTCATTTGTAGAGGTCATATGTAGAGGTCATAGGTAGAGGTCGCAGGTACGAGAGTCATCCAATTAGGTAATCTATAGGAGTAATTTGTGAGGTCATAGGTAGAGGTCGTAGGTAGAGGTCATTCGTAGAGGTCAAGGTACAGGTCGTAGGTAGAGGTTGTACGTGAAAGTAATCCGATTAGTCATTTACAGAGGTTGTACGTAGAAGTCGTAAGTAAAGGTCATCGATCCTTAGGTAGTCAATAGAGGTTCTACGCAGAGGTTGTAATAGAGGTCACTGCATGGGATGTCCTCTTGATTGGCTCATATTGGGGCCAGGTGGAGTCAGGACACCAGGATCTCTTGTGTCAATGGTAAACCCAGTTAACTCCAGAAAACCATTTGCCATGTTTTTCCTTACTCTCGGCAACTAAACTAAAACTAAATTCCAAACACTCCCCGATCTTGAGCTCTCAAGTGCCTCAGGGACTTTCACTCAATACAACTCCTGACAGGATCCATTCTTCAAACGTGCGATTTGGCTTCAAACCTCAGGTTGGATTGGCTGAATTAGCAGCAATGACGTTACTTCTTTCTTTCCCTATTGGTCGATCTGGACCGTTGCTTGCTGACCTTTTGACCTGGGACAATAATGCCACAAAAAAGGAGCAGACGTGGTTAAAATATCGATCCTGTCTTCCACGCAGGTGAACGTTAATGTCTCCCGTTACTGCAGAGCGTTATCTGCTCTCAGAGGAGTCCGTTTGGGAGAGAAGGGGAGCCTTTCATCTCACAATCCTTTAAATTCTGGTCTCTTTCATTTGTACTGTAGAGCCCTTAATCACAGTTAGCGTCTCTCAAAGGGCTTCTCAGGCCCCACGTTATACGACACCCCCCTAGTAACACTAAGCCCTCTAAAGACCTTAAAGGAAACACTCAACCAAAACTCAGAGGGAAGACACTGAAGATACCTGGAGATGGGACACAGAAGAGGGATACATTTACATTAAGGCATTTAGCAGAAGCTTTTGTCCAAAGTGACTTACAATACGTACATTGTTAGGAAGAAAGTGCAACAGTAAATCACTATCAGTAGGAGTAAGGATTTGCACAAGAACGAGTTTCAAGCACACCTAATTGCTAAGTTAACCGATTGCTAGTATACAAAAGAGATAAGTGCGAAAATACTAAGCGCAGAATATCAAAGTAAGAGCAAGGATATACAAACATAGAATAATTACAAAGTTTTTTATTTATTTATTTTATTAGTGGGAGGGGGGAGGGGAGGGTTGTAGAGGAAGGATACTAAGCGTGGGTCTAGGTGAACTCTGAACAGGGTGGGTCTTGAGTCTCTTGCGGAAGCAGGTTGGTCGTTCCACCATAGCGGCGCCAAGACAGAGAAGAGTTTTGACTTAGCTGTGCGACCTTGGCTTTGCTCTCAGGGATGGTGGTACCAGCCGCCGCCGAGGGTAGTTGCGCGGAGGGCTCTAGCCGGGGCGTGGGGTCTGACTAGTGCTTGGTTGTGGGTCGGGGCGGGGTTCCGTTGACAGCTGCTACAGGGAGCCAGGTGGAGGTCGCGGAAGAGAGGGGTCACGTGGGAGAACTTCGGCAGGTTGTACAAGACGTCCATGCTGCCGCGTTCTGGATGCGCTCCTGTGCAGCTTCCCTTGTGAGGAAGGGTCGATCCAGCGGATGTTGTAGAGAGCAAATCTGCAGGAACGGGTCACAGTGGTGATGTTGGCTGTGCAGCACAGTTGGTCATCCAGTATGACGCTGAGGTTCCTCGCAGTTGGTGAAGGACCCACCACAGCACCTCAACAGTTACCAGTAGGTTCATGTGAGGGCAGTCCCTTCCCTGGCAAGAAGAACAGCTCAGTCTTGTTGAGGTTGAGCTTCAGGTGTGCGCAGACGTCCAGGTGCTGATGTCTGCCAGACAATCTGAGATGCGAGTTGCTATCAGGCTGTCAAGGAGGGAAAAGAGAGGAATAGCTGAGTGTTGTCTGCGTAGCAGTGATGAGGAGAAAACCATGGGCGCAGTGATTACAGAGCCTCAAGATCTAGTGGTATAGGGAGAACAGAAGCGGTTCTTATACTGAGACTTGAGGAACGCCGGGGTGTCAACGGAGCAGTATGCGCACAAGAAGGCCATTCCCACGTGACCTGGGTAGGTGGCAGTTCGTCAGGTAGGATGTGAACCAGGTGAACGTCGCCCCTGATGGGGTAAAGGAGTGTCATTTTTCTCTCTCTCATCTCGGTAAACAAACGGCGTGTGGTTTCATGGACGGAGTTGTAACTCTGGGACTGAATCCGTGTTAGATGATATTCTCTCAAACACAGCGGTTTGTCTCATATCCCCGATTGGGTTTTAGGGTCGATTCTAGCGGTAAAATACAGACCACACTGCCCTCCTGAGCTTACGTCAAATGCAAGTCCCACTAGTTTAGTCTGCGCTTCTCATCTAGTTCCAGTAGCATTAGTAAAATAAATAAGTAAAATAATAGATATTATCTGATAAGAATGTGGTCTATCTCAACTCCAGTGGTGAGAGAGCTAACTGACTCTGATTTGAATGTCTCAGTTTTAACAAACAAGTTAGAGCGTGTCAGTTCAGTTAACTTTTGGTCCCGACATCAAATCCTGACTTTTAAATTGGAGAATTCAAACACAATAAAAGCAGTGATTACATTTTCACAGCAGAATGTTTTCAATTACCCAAAATGGCAATGGATCAAATTTGTAAAATGTGTGATCCCTCTCTCTCTCTCTCTCCTCTCTCTCTCTCTCTCTCTCTCCTCTCACGCCCTTGCTCTCTCCCACCCCCCCCCCTCTCTCGGTGACATCAAACTTCCTTCCTCTTTTTGTGGAACGCAACATGTCTATTTATGGCCATAAACATCATGTCTTAAGCGCTGTCCTTCACTTTTTGTTGTCGCTGCATTCACTATCTGCTCCTTAATGACCTGTCTCTGTATTCACTGTCTAACCCCTACCTGCTCCTTAATGACCTGTCTCTGTATTCACTGTCTAACCCCTACCTGTTCCTTAATGACCTGTCTCTGTATCCACTGGCTAACCCCTACCTGTTCCTTAATGACCGTCTCTGTATTCCACTGTCTAACCCCTACCTGTTCCTTAATGACTTGTCTCCTGTATTTCTGTCTAACCCCTACCTGATCCGTAATGGCCTGTCGCTTAATATAATGTCTAACCCCTACCTGCTCCTTAATGACCTGTCTCTGTATTCACTGTCGAAACCCCTTACCTGCTCCTTAATGACTTGTCTCTGTATTTAGCTGTCTAACCCCTACCTGGAACCTTAATGGCCTGTCTCTTAATATAATGTCTAACCCCTACCTGCTCCTTAATGACCTGTCTCTGTATTCACTGTCTAACCCCTAACCTGCTCCTTAATGAACGTACCAACATAATACACATTATTTTCCTCCTTGCAGATGGAGATGTTTTGTTTCAGTGAAAGGCTTGGTCATTGCTCCACTCGAACCCCCAGTAAACTCAATCCAGGAAATTTCAGGAAAAACACTTATTTAAACCAAAATGTAGTTTTGAGAAGTGTATTTAGTTAGGTTCAGTCCCGGAGCCCCTGCTCCTTATAAATATTTTAACACTCTCTAATTGGAGTTTCTGTTTGCCGGGCTGCGGGTTCCTCTGAAAAGTGATTCATCATATGTTATTATATATTTACATAACGCTCATTGTTAAAACCTTTGGGTGAGGCGCAGAAAAAAAGGAGAACTCTCCAAACATCAAAGGGAATGGGGTCAAAAAGTCATAAAAGTCCTCATCGATATATCATATCGATCATATCGAGTGTTATGAATAAACAAACACGGAAAGCCTCCATGTTCATTGCAATCCATCATCCGTGATTTCATTTACATTCTTCACCCACACACCAAAGAACTCTGTACCCAACGCAATCATATGACTTATGTCATTTACCAGCAGGAAAGTTACACTGGATGACCCTAGACTATAAAATAGACAGACGGAGGGAACACCCTATAAGGGGCAGGGGGGCTGGACGTTAAGGAAATCATAAAGTTCCCAGCCAGCTCAAGATAACGCCCAGCAAACAGCACAGCCATGTCTGTCTGGCTATAGCAGCACGGCCATTGACCCCACACACACACCGCCAGCATACTGTCATACAGTACACAGCCTCTGTAGCATACATCTCTCCCACTAGAAGACACGAGAAACCAGCAACCAGTGACCAGATAGATTGGATAACGTCCACCAACTCCACCACCTGTACCAACATCACGCGGAGGCCACAACAGACCACCCCGGGCCAACCGCCCGCTCGTTGCCACGGAAACCGTGGTTCTGACGATGCTGGTAGATAAACGGCAGCCGGATCTTCCCAAACGATGCCGTCCGTTATCTGGACTGGACGTCCGAATTAGCACCACATAAACAGGCAGACGGAAGGAGAGCTGCGGTGTATTGCACACAGGAGTGTGTGCAACGTGAAGACTGTTGCAGACAGCAGAGTTGGCAGACAGCCACAGAGAGAGAGAGAAGAGTCGAGCGAGCGTCTCACAGGCATGTGTTACTATTCACGGAGCTGCAAGGTAATTCAGTTTCATTCTGTTTCCCAGGGCTTGCACTTTCCTCTAGAATGTTCTTATAGTTAGAGAAGTATGTTTACGTATAAAGGTAGTTGGTGAATACCGGTGTGTATGTGTGAAGTGTAAAAGTTATTTAAAGTTAGATTAGTTGGTGAATACAGGTGTGTATGTATGAAGTGTAGAGGTTATGTATAGTTAGATTAGTTGGTGAATACCGGTGTGTATGTATGAAGTGTAGAAAGTTATGTATAGTTAGATTAGTTGGTGAATACCGGTGTGTATGTATGTGGGTGTTGGCATCAATGTAAGTGTTGGTAAATCTTCAATTCCCTCTAGTGTATGAAGATGATGAAAGAGAAACTGTTTAGTTTCTAGGTCTTCATGTTCACCCCTATCCTGTACATCACACGTACACCAATATAGTTGTGGTGTAACTGTTCTATCCTCCTGAATGTTTTTCATATAGGTGAAAAAGAGCTCATTAATACTTGAAGAGTAATATACATGGCTCATTATTGAGTGGAGGGGGGGGCGGAAAAGCCTGCAGTCTATAACAGGGTGTGTGAGTCGTCATTTCATTTATGAAGATCATTATTTTCACAACCTGTTCGCTGTGGGTAAATAAGAGATAGCTGGCCATTTGTGATAAGGCCTTATTGTTCCGTATTTATGGCTGTGAGGAAGCAATAAGCAGCGCTGGGTGTTTGTACAAACCCAGCAGCCTCCCTTCTTTGTTACAGGACATTCAAATCTTCCTCTAACACAGTCCTAACCCAGGTGGGCATTGCTCTGGGCATCGCTATCCAGACTACAGTTTGTGTTCTGAACGGTACAGCGGAGGGGCTCTAGAATAACACGTCGTCATACGTATGCTGGGGAGTGAAGAGTTGTAATCTCTCCATTCACCCCCCCCCCCCCCCCCCCCCCCCCCCCCTCTCTCTCTCTCTCTAATCTCGCCGTTCTCTCTTATCAGTAGAGCTGGCCGTCCCCGGGGAGCCAGCGAGCGGGTTGGTTTATCAGCGGTGGACAGGAACCCAGAGCTGTCCGGTCTCTGTGTTGTTCCACTCTGTTGACCGGCGCCGGGAGCTGGCCGTGGTGACGCGGGACGTCGCGCTCCACCGCCTCCATCGCCGCCGGGGCGAGGCCGGGGAATGTAATGCGACGCGGCCTCCCCACCCCTGCCCCGCCCCGCCCCCCCCACCCCCCCCCACCCCCCCCCACCCCCCACCCCACCCTCCCAGCACAGCGCAGGCATGCAGAGCTGCCACATGGGGCCTCTGCCTCTCCGTCTACGTCCTCACCTTCGTGACGGGGTTCCCCACCAACGCGTTGGCCTTCTACAACCTTCAGCTGCAAAGGTGCGCCGGGAAAGCCACGCCCATCGACATCCTCCTCCTCAACCTCACCATCTCCGACCTCCTCTTCCTCCTCTTCCTGCCCTTCAAGATGCAGGAGGCGATGAACAACCATGATATGGGACATGCCCTACGCGCTCTGCCCGCCTCTCGCGCTTCATCTTTCTACTGACCATCTACAACAGCACCTTCTTTCCTGGACCGCCGTCAGCGTGGGAGCGCTACCTGGGCGTGGGCCTTCCCCATCCAGCACACGCTGCGGCGCCGGCCCCGCTACGCCGTGTTCGCCAGCCTCTTCTTCTGGGTCTTCACCTTCGTCCACCTCAGCATCGTCTACATCATCCCCTTCATCGGCACCCAGGGACAACGCCAACCACGGCAACAGCAATGATAATGTCAGCGGGGCGGCGGCAAGCGGCGGCAGCGGCAGCGGCGGGCGCTGCGGCAGCGGCTGGGCGCGTTGGGACTGGGCGGCGCCCTCGGAGCCCCCGGATCTCCACCGCAAGGAAGCGGTCTGCTACCAGAACTTCTCGGAGGCCCAGCTGAACATCCTCCTGCCGGTGCGGTTGGAGCTGTGTCTGGTGCTCTTCTGCATCCCCTTCCTCATCTGCAGCTTCTGCTACATCAACTTCATCCGGATCCTGTCGCGGCTGCAGCACATCAGCCGCAGGAGGAAGCTGCGCGCCATCGGCATGGCGCTGGGCACCCTGCTGGTGTTCGCGCTGTGCTTCGGCCCCTACAACGTGTCCCACGTGGTGGGCTTCGCCACGTGGCGGAGCCCCGGACTGGCGCGACAAGGCCCCTGCTCTGCAGCACCTTCAACGCCTGCCTGGACCCGTTCATCTTCTACCTGTCGTCGTCGGCGGTGCGCGGGCGCGGTGGGCAGCGTGGTGGAGGGCGTGAGGCGGAGGCTCGCCGGGTGCTGGGCCAGGTGCGCCGGGCTGTGTCTCCGGAGTCGCCTCAAACCCGACGACCCGGACGACACCCAGAAACAAGAGGAGATGAACGCTGTCTGACGTCCGGCTTGGGGTGTTCGTCGTCCTGCATTCACGATGCTATCTTGATGCTATCTGGCACTATCTGGACGCTATCTGGTGCTGTCTGAAGCTAGCTTAGTGCTATCTTGAAGCGCTCTAAGTGGCGATCCTAGCGCTATCCGATGCCATCGTCTGATGCTATCCGATGGTATCTAAAGCTATCTGATGCTAGCTTGATGCTATCTGCAACTATCTGGCGCTATCTGAAGCTAGCTTAGTGCTGTTTTGATGCTATCCAATGCTATCTTAGTGCTATCTGAGCGGATGGGAACAGACCAGATTGTTTTCTTCCATCTGTTTGTGGAAATGCATGTCACGGAGAAGTTATCATACGTGTAAAGAGGCGCATAGTGCATTTACAGTTCTACGTATTTGCCTGATAATCTGCTAGGTGACTTCCTGCCCAGATTAGAGACAGGAAATGGAAACTGACACGTCAAAACAAGAGTCCAGTGTATTGGACATGAGTGGCTTCTCCCTCTGCTATCTGACTTTTATATGCAGCAGTAAACACGTGCATAGAGCCATCCATACACAGACTATCCTGTATAACAGGAGCTATTATTCATAAGGAGGACCGAGCGTTACAAAGTTGAGACAAAGAGGCTGACAAACAGAGTCTCCACGCAACTAGAGCCATATTTCATCTCATCTCATCTGTTAGCACAGAAAAACAAATATATACCTATGTGTACACCTATATTTACACACCTATATATACACCTACATCTACCTGCATAAGCCATCTATCTATATACATCTAACAGCGTTGAATGTAGCAGTGTATCCTTATCTTTTGGATTTTAAATGAATGTGAGTTGATAACACTGTTGTGGTCTGCTGAATGAAATACCTCATGATGTGTGTGTCGCTCGGCCATCCAAACAGAATAAAGCAAGTGAGACCGCAGATTCCTCTTCCACAGGGATGACTGTTTAGCTTAATGTGTTTCAGACAGCCTACTAGGAGGGGGTTGTATGTTATGTGTTGTATCTCTGATGACGCACTGCTGTTGTTGTTGTTGTTGTTTATTGTCCACCTTTCAGATGTGAAGGACAAATTCCCCTTGGGGACAATAAAGATCTATTCTATTCTATATTATCAACATGAAGATATTGTGGCAGTTATGTGTGTGTATATATATATATATATATATATATATATATATATATATATATATATAGGTATTCAATTTCACATTCACAATTTCACATTCACTGATTAAGGCCCATTTGGCCATACAGAGATTAGTTTCAATGTAATAAGCCAATTCATGTTGAATTAATCCAGGTTTAAGAAATGTCTTCTGTCTCTGAAATGCTGATTAACTTCAGATTAGCTCATGTAGGACTAGTTGGGATGCCTGATTAGATTAATAATATGCACGTGGTGCTGGAAGGAGGGTTGCTTAAAAACGCTGGATGGATTGCTGCTACTAAAGGCATTGTGTGGAACTGGAGTAGAGACAGAAGACAATGGTCCAAGACTTTCAGTGAATTTGTGAAAAGTCACTTCTTAATGCAGATTGTGTCAACCCACGCTAAGATTGAAATATAATCAACAGACAGCAAGAAAAGGAATTCATGGGCTGATATCTGAAAAGGAATTCAACTCAAATGATAGTCAGTAACCAACTCCACTCTAACAACCTCAGGTGCTGTAAGACTATTTATTGTTCATCCCACTTTTACAATTCAGAGTCACTATAAAATGCTTTGAGTAAGGCCTTAATGTATTTAATGTGTCTGGCGGAAATGTATGAATACATTTATATAAGTGTGTGTGTGAGTCATGCATGCACACACACGCACACACGCACACACACACACACACACATACACGCAAACACAAACACACTCTTTGTTTTTCATCATATTCCACCCTGTATTTCCTGGAAGGTTGTGATTGGTCTATGTTGACTGTGTTAATAACCGTGGCCACGTGAGACGAGTGGAAGTCTGATTAAATGACTTGCGTGCGTTTGTTTTCCTGGTGTGGGGTGTGTGTGTTGGAGGGAATGGGTGTTTTTGTGTGTCGTATGTTGGTCTGTGAACGTGTGTTTGTATGCTTTTGATTATGGGTGTGTGTGCGCGTGT
>JAOPHQ010001325.1:0-2500 GCA_030340625.1 Merluccius polli | reverse complement strand
CCCGTCAGAGGGTCACGCAGGGGTCGTGACCTATGACCCCGGAGACGCCAGTGTCACTGTATCCGGGGGGGGGGGGGGGGGGGGGGGGGGGGGTGTTGCCAGGGTCGGATCTGAGTTCGACTAGCGCTGATCGTCAGGGGCAACCCCAGGTGGTTGATTGCCATAGCAGGACGTGGTTTCCGTTTGAAGCAACCAACGGGGACGACATGAGCATGTGGCCAAATCAAAACACACACGACACGCCGACCAAACGCTCCCAGGAAGGTCAAACACAGGTAAACGTTACAAATCATACGTTACACCTTCAGTGATGGTTCCTGGTGTTGGAAAAAAAAAAAGTTGAGTCTGTAGAAGCGTGAGGAGTGTGTGGTTAGAGAAAGAGCGAACACATCACTTTGAACACACACACACACACACACACACACGTCAGAACACAGCCTCCTCAGCAAAAAGTACAAAAAAATGCAGCTTTTGTCCCTTCTCACAAAGCGTGTTACGATCACAGATGAACTCTTCATAGTTACTCATTAATAATACTTCATGAACACATCATCATCATCATCATCATCATCATCATCATCATCATCATCATCATCATCATCATCATCATCATCATCATCATCATCTTCAACATCATCATCATCATCATCATCATCATCATCATCATCATCATCATCATCCTTGTCGTCATGGTAGTATTATTATTAATATTATTCACACCAACGAAGGAAGAAGCAGTTAATCTTGCAGAGAACAAACAGACACAGAGCACGGTGAGGTGGGGTAGGGGGGGGTCACGACATCTCTAACCAGTACATGCTATCAACAAGCCACACGGGGGGTGGGGGTGGGGTGGGGGGGAGCAGAGACTCATGGGTAATGTAGTTTGTGTGAACTGTGCATATTTACATTGGAGGAACAAAGACCACAAGCAATGAGGAGGAATGGGAGGAGGTGGAGGAGGAGCAGGAGGAGGAGGGAGGAGGAGGGATGGAGGGGGAGGGGGGTGGTGGTGGGTGATGGGGGGTCAGCAACACATGCGACCCCCCCTCCTCTGAACGGGGTGCTGACTGCCCCCCCCCCCCCCCCCCCCCCTTCATGTGTACATTTTGACATCATTGGCAGCAGCATGGTCACGCACCAACCAGCCTCTAGCCAGAATCATGAGCGAGAGAGAGTGTGTGTGTGTGTGTGTGTGCGGGGGGGGGGGGGGGGGGGGGGGTGTCTGTGTGTCTACATGTGTGTGTGTCTGTTCATGTATGTGTCTTTGTGTGTCTGTGCATGCGTGTGTGTGTGTGTCTGGCAGGCAATGGGACAGCTTTCGAGAGGTCACATGACCTGATGTGATCATGGTAAGCCACGCCCACTTTTTAGAATAATTTCCATAAGGCAGAGCATGGAAGTCAGTTAGTGTACATCATATCATCATCTCATATTATTATATTACATAACGTATGGCCCGTGGGTGTTAGAATATCTTTTATCTCATTGATCGACAACACAATAATCATCATTAATTTTACACACATCGACAACAATGACACGCGTGGAAAAATGAGAGAGAGAGAGAGGGAGAGAGGGGAAAGAGAGAGAGAGAGAGAGAGAGAGGAGAGAGAGAGAGAGAGAGAGAGAAAAAAAGTCCAATTAAGAAACAGACAAAAAAGATGAAGTTAGAGAGAGAGAGAGAGAGAGAGAGAGAGAGAAAAAAAGTCCAATTAAGGAAACAGACAAAAAAGATGGAGAGAGAGAGAGAGAGAGAGAGAGAGAGAGGCGTAAGGGAGAGAGTAAGGGCCAGACCACGTGGGGACCAGGTAGACCAGGTGAGACCAGGGTCAGGTAAGACCATGTAAGACCAAACCAGGTGAGACCAGGTTGAGACCAGACCAGGTGAGACCAGACCAGGTGAGACAAGGGCCAGGTGAGACCGAGGGTCAGGTCAGGTGGGGGTCGAGGGTTCATTAGTTTGGTGTAGCGATGTTTCGATGGCTCCTGGATTAATGCATATTCTTATATTCTCTTAGTTCACAGTGACGGGTTCACAACTCCTCCTCTTCCTCCACCTCCTCCTTCGATGTCTCTCCACTGGGAGGAGGAGGGTCTGGGTGAGGGGGAGGAGGTGGGGTTAAGGTGAGGGGCGGAATTAGGAGGGGGGTGGGGTTAAGGTGTGTAGAGGAGGTGGGGTTGGGATGAGGGGCGGAGTTTTGGGTGAGGAGGGGCAGGATTAAGGTAAGGGGCGGAGTTAGACTAAGGAGGTGGGTATAGGGTGAGGAGGAGGTGGGGGGTTAGGTTGAGGGGGGGGGGGGGCATGGTTATTTACATGCTGAGCAGCGAGACAGAGAAAGAGATCATCACGGCAACCCCCCACTGAACACACCAACATGGTGAACCGTCCCTCGCCCGTACACCGCCCCCGGCCCTGTGAGGGAGCGAGGGAGCGAGAGAAGAGCGAGATAGGAGGGGGGAAAGAGAGAGAGAGGGAGAAGAAGCAAAACATTGAGAA
>JAOPHQ010001324.1:0-27234 GCA_030340625.1 Merluccius polli | reverse complement strand
GTGTTGTAAAATGTAGTGTTTGATATAAACGTGTAGTAATATTAGAACAGAATATGACTATAACAGAATATTAGTAATGTAATGTTGTAAAATGTAGTGTTTGATATTAAACGTGTAGTAATATTAGAACAGAATATGACTATAACAGAATATTAGTAATGTAATGTTGTAAAATGTAGTGTTTGATATAAACGTGTAGTAATATTAGAACAGAATATGACTATAACAGAATATTAGTAATGTAATGTTGTAAAATGTAGTATTTGATATAAACGTGTAGTAATATTAGAACAGAATATGACTATAACAGAATATTAGTAATGTAATGTTGTAAAATGTAGTGTTTGATATAAACGTGTAGTAATATTAGAACAGAATATGACTATAACAGAATATTAGTAATGTAATGTTGTAAAATGTAGTGTTTGATATAAACGTGTAGTAATATTAGAACAGAATATGACTATAACAGAATATTAGTAATGTAATGTTGTAAAATGTAGTATTTGATATAAACGTGTAGTAATATTAGAACAGAATATGACTATAACAGAATATTAGTAATGTAATGTTGTAAAATGTAGTATTTGATATAAACGTGTAGTAATATTAGAACAGAATATGACTATAACAGAATATTAGTAATGTAATGTTGTAAAATGTAGTGTTTGGTATAAACGTGTAGTAATATTAGAACAGAATATGACTATAACAGAATATTAGTAATGTAATGTTGTAAAATGTAGTATTTGATATAAACGTGTAGTAATATTAGAACAGAATATGACTATAACAGAATATTAGTAATGTAATGTTGTAAAATGTAGTGTTTGGTATAAACGTGTAGTAATATTAGAACAGAATATGACTATAACAGAATATTAGTAATGTAATGTTGTAAAATGTAGTATTTGATATAAACGTGTAGTAATATTAGAACAGAATATGACTATAACAGAATATTAGTCATGTAATGGCAGAAAGGACCTCTCTCCGTTCCTCCTCCGGGGAGATGAGCCCTAATCTACATCCGGTTCAACGGTCATTGAACTATGATCACATGACCAGTGTGTTTGACGTGACGGGGTGCTGCTGCCCTCATCATACATGTTGTCAGCATCAGGCGCTACAGGGTCCCCATGCACACACATGTTGCATCACGCGTCATCAAGTGGCCTTCTGCTCCTCCCTGACGTCACGAGGGAGTGCGTGACGTCACCGTCGTCACGCTGCCGTAACGGTGCTTATAGCTTGGTGACGCTCCTCAACGTTCATTTATATATTCACTCGGTGCTTTTATTAGTGTACAAGCAAGTTGTCGTGTTGTTGTTGTCGTGTTGTTGTTGTTTTGTTGACTTGGTAATAGTTTAGTGTCCTATCTTTATCTACGCAAGGCTCCTTTTTATCGGTAACCATGGCGACCGGAAATCGTCAGCGCGCCCATTTTGCTCGCCGGCGGTTTCAGGTGAGGAACTGAAAACGGCTCCGAGATTTGTTCCCATACTGAGTTGTAGGCTGTGTTCCGAAGTGGAGGCTGCAGTCTCGCTAGAACTCTTCCTTACGAGTCGCGTTCTATAGAGATGAGACTAGAGTGCTGCCTAGTGGTTGAGAGCGTTCTATAGAGATGAGACTAGAGTGCTGCCTAGTGGTGGAGAGCGTTCTATAGAGATGAGACTAGAGTGCTGCCTAGTGGTTGAGAGCGTTCTATAGAGATGAGACTAGAGTGCTGCCTAGTGGTTGAGAGCGTTCTATAGAGATGAGACTAGAGTGCTGCCTAGTGGTTGAGAGCGTTCTATAGAGATGAGACTAGAGTGCTGCCTAGTGGTTGAGAGCGTTCTATAGAGATGAGACTAGAGTGCTGCCTAGTGGTTGAGAGCGTTCTATAGAGATGAGACTAGAGTGCTGCCTAGTGGTTGAGAGCGTTCTATAGAGATGAGACTAGAGTGCTGCCTAGTGGTTGAGAGCGTTCTATAGAGATGAGACTAGAGTGCTGCCTAGTGGTTGAGAGCGTTCTATAGAGATGAGACTAGAGTGCTGCCTAGTGGTTGAGAGCGTTCTATAGAGATGAGACTAGAGTGCTGCCTAGTGGTTGAGAGCGTTCTATAGAGATGAGACTAGAGTGCTGCCTAGTGGTTGAGAGCGTTCTATAGAGATGAGACTAGAGTGCTGCCTAGTGGTTGAGAGCGTTCTATAGAGATGAGACTAGAGTGCTGCCTAGTGGTTGAGAGCGTTCTATAGAGATGAGACTAGAGTGCTGCCTAGTGGTTGAGAGCGTTCTATAGAGATGAGACTAGAGTGCTGCCTAGTGGTTGAGAGCGTTCTATAGAGATGAGACTAGAGTGCTGCCTAGTGGTTGAGAGCGTTCTATAGAGATGAGACTAGAGTGCTGCCTAGTGGTTGAGAGCGTTCTATAGAGATGAGACTAGAGTGCTGCCTAGTGGTTGAGAGCGTTCTATAGAGATGAGACTAGAGTGCTGCCTAGTGGTTGAGAGCGTTCTATAGAGATGAGACTAGAGTGCTGCCTAGTGGTTGAGAGCGTTCTATAGAGATGAGACTAGAGTGCTGCCTAGTGGTTGAGAGCGTTCTATAGAGATGAGACTAGAGTGCTGCCTAGTGGTTGAGAGCGTTCTATAGAGATGAGACTAGAGTGCTGCCTAGTGGTGGAGAGCGTTCTATAGAGATGAGACTAGAGTGCTGCCTAGTGGTTGAGAGCGTTCTATAGAGATGAGACTAGAGTGCTGCCTAGTGGTTGAGAGCGTTCTATAGAGATGAGACTAGAGTGCTGCCTAGTGGTTGAGAGCGTTCTATAGAGATGAGACTAGAGTGCTGCCTAGTGGTTGAGAGCGTTCTATAGAGATGAGACTAGAGTGCTGCCTAGTGGTTGAGAGCGTTCTATAGAGATGAGACTAGAGTGCTGCCTAGTGGTGGAGAGCGTTCTATAGAGATGAGACTAGAGTGCTGCCTAGTGGTTGAGAGCGTTCTATAGAGATGAGACTAGAGTGCTGCCTAGTGGTTGAGAGCGTTCTATAGAGATGAGACTAGAGTGCTGCCTAGTGGTTGAGAGCGTTCTATAGAGATGAGACTAGAGTGCTGCCTAGTGGTGGAGAGCGTTCTATAGAGATGAGACTAGAGTGCTGCCTAGTGGTTGAGAGCGTTCTATAGAGATGAGACTAGAGTGCTGCCTAGTGGTTGAGAGCGTTCTATAGAGATGAGACTAGAGTGCTGCCTAGTGGTTGAGAGCGTTCTATAGAGATGAGACTAGAGTGCTGCCTAGTGGTTGAGAGCGTTCTATAGAGATGAGACTAGAGTGCTGCCTAGTGGTTGAGAGCGTTCTATAGAGATGAGACTAGAGTGCTGCCTAGTGGTTGAGAGCGTTCTATAGAGATGAGACTAGAGTGCTGCCTAGTGGTTGAGAGCGTTCTATAGAGATGAGACTAGAGTGCTGCCTAGTGGTTGAGAGCGTTCTATAGAGATGAGACTAGAGTGCTGCCTAGTGGTTGAGAGCGTTCTATAGAGATGAGACTAGAGTGCTGCCTAGTGGTTGAGAGCGTTCTATAGAGATGAGACTAGAGTGCTGCCTAGTGGTTGAGAGCGTTCTATAGAGATGAGACTAGAGTGCTGCCTAGTGGTTGAGAGCGTTCTATAGAGATGAGACTAGAGTGCTGCCTAGTGGTTGAGAGCGTTCTATAGAGATGAGACTAGAGTGCTGCCTAGTGGTTGAGAGCGTTCTATAGAGATGAGACTAGAGTGCTGCCTAGTGGTTGAGAGCGTTCTATAGAGATGAGACTAGAGTGCTGCCTAGTGGTTGAGAGCGTTCTATAGAGATGAGACTAGAGTGCTGCCTAGTGGTGGAGAGCGTTCTATAGAGATGAGACTAGAGTGCTGCCTAGTGGTTGAGAGCGTTCTATAGAGATGAGACTAGAGTGCTGCCTAGTGGTTGAGAGCGTTCTATAGAGATGAGACTAGAGTGCTGCCTAGTGGTTGAGAGCGTTCTATAGAGATGAGACTAGAGTGCTGCCTAGTGGTGGAGAGCGTTCTATAGAGATGAGACTAGAGTGCTGCCTAGTGGTTGAGAGCGTTCTATAGAGATGAGACTAGAGTGCTGCCTAGTGGTGGAGAGCGTTCTATAGAGATGAGACTAGAGTGCTGCCTAGTGGTGGAGAGCGTTCTATAGAGATGAGACTAGAGTGCTGCCTAGTGGTTGAGAGCGTTCTATAGAGATGAGACTAGAGTGCTGCCTAGTGGTGGAGAGCGTTCTATAGAGATGAGACTAGAGTGCTGCCTAGTGGTGGAGAGCGTTCTATAGAGATGAGACTAGAGTGCTGCCTAGTGGTGGAGAGCGTTCTATAGAGATGAGACTAGAGTGCTGCCTAGTGGTTGAGAGCGTTCTATAGAGATGAGACTAGAGTGCTGCCTAGTGGTGGAGAGCGTTCTATAGAGATGAGACTAGAGTGCTGCCTAGTGGTGGAGAGCGTTCTATAGAGATGAGACTAGAGTGCTGCCTAGTGGTTGAGAGCGTTCTATAGAGATGAGACTAGAGTGCTGCCTAGCGGTTGAGAGCGTTCTATAGAGATGAGACTAGAGTGCTGCCTAGTGGTGGAGAGCGTTCTATAGAGATGAGACTAGAGTGCTGCCTAGTGGTTGAGAGCGTTCTATAGAGATGAGACTAGAGTGCTGCCTAGTGGTTGAGAGCGTTCTATAGAGATGAGACTAGAGTGCTGCCTAGTGGTTGAGAGCGTTCTATAGAGATGAGACTAGAGTGCTGCCTAGTGGTTGAGAGCGTTCTATAGAGATGAGACTAGAGTGCTGCCTAGTGGTGGAGAGCGTTCTATAGAGATGAGACTAGACTAGTGGTTGAGAGCGTTCTATAGAGATGAGACTAGAGTGCTGCCTAGTGGTTGAGAGCGTTCTATAGAGATGAGACTAGAGTGCTGCCTAGTGGTTGAGAGCGTTCTATAGAGATGAGACTAGAGTGCTGCCTAGTGGTAGAGAGCGTTCTATAGAGATGAGACTAGAGTGCTGCCTAGTGGTGGAGAGCGTTCTATAGAGATGAGACTAGAGTGCTGCCTAGTGGTTGAGAGCGTTCTATAGAGATGAGACTAGAGTGCTGCCTAGTGGTTGAGAGCGTTCTATAGAGATGAGACTAGAGTGCTGCCTAGTGGTAGAGAGCGTTCTATAGAGATGAGACTAGAGTGCTGCCTAGTGGTGGAGAGCGTTCTATAGAGATGAGACTAGAGTGCTGCCTAGTGGTTGAGAGCGTTCTATAGAGATGAGACTAGAGTGCTGCCTAGTGGTTGAGAGCGTTCTATAGAGATGAGACTAGAGTGCTGCCTAGTGGTAGAGAGCGTTCTATAGAGATGAGACTAGAGTGCTGCCTAGTGGTGGAGAGCGTTCTATAGAGATGAGACTAGAGTGCTGCCTAGTGGTTGAGAGCGTTCTATAGAGATGAGACTAGAGTGCTGCCTAGTGGTTGAGAGCGTTCGGAGTTTGGAACGACTTCCTAGTGCGGAGGCGCTTCCGCTTTTTTTTTTTTTTTCAGCGGGTCAAGTAAACTAGCCTGGTCACCAGCCTCTCGTACTACATTTCATTTGTACAGAGAGTCTGGCCACTCACCATTGACAATTGTTAACTAACTGAAGGCGGGTGCTCTGTTGAAGTTTAAAACTATTGGCTCTGCCCAGTGCCACTCCGAATCTGCCATAACCAATCGCTAACGTTTGGTCGTGACGTATTTCATGCGCCAGAAACCACGTTGCGCGCAGTATACAAACGGCAGATGCAGTGAGCATTAGCATTAGCCTGGTTCCGCCCGCCTCCGTACTTACGCTCAATAACTGAAATTCGCGCACGACCTCTACGTCACTGTTCTCAGGCCGCGCCTCCTGTTCGCTGATTGGACCGGTAAAACTTTACCGGGAGAAAACCCGCGAATATGCCGAAAACCCAGACCTGGTACTGAAGGGAAATGAAAATTGAGCGGAAGTACGTCGGAGGGCGGAGCCAGGCTACAAGTAATCATGCAATCATTGTAATCATGGCAATGCCAACGATGGTAGGAAATGTTTTAATAGTTTAACAGTTGTTTAAACACCAGGTAGGCTACATAGCACTACTATTGTTAACACATTACTCCATGCAAATAGGCTATAGGCGTTGCAAACACGTTCAAAAAATAACACGGGTCTTTTCGCTCACCGTTTTTTTTTTGCATGTCATGGTGAAATGAATACAGCACAAAATAATTCGGAACATTTTAAAATAACTTCACTTACATTTGAACGTGTATTGCCTTTCTTCCGCCATTTTTAAATACCCCCGCCCGCTACGCAGAGGATTGTGGGTATTTTAGCTCGACGAGGATCCATCGATGCATGCTTCAAAATTTTCCAGAATTCTCAAAAACAAAGGCTGCGAAAAGGGCGCGAATTTCCGAGTGCTCTCAACTTTGGAACAGTGCTTGGCGGCGTTCTATGACGCGGCGTACTTGAAAGGGGGTCCGTTAAGCATTCTTCCTCCACTTCGGAATGCGGCCTTGGTCCTGAGTCACTGCGACCTTCCTTTCTGAAAAACCCTAACCCTAATATGAAACCTTAAACCTAATATGACAGGGTGAGTGGTAGTTCGTTTTTCTTCAATAACTTTTTTTCTGAAGGTCTTGAAAACTCAGAACCGATGTCTCTGATTATTTATGAGGAAGCTGAATACATCAGTCTTGGTCCTGAGTCACTGCGACCTTCCTTTCTGAAAAACCCTAACCCTAATATGAAACCTTAAACCTAATATGACAGGGTGAGTGGTAGTTCGTTTTTCTTCAATAACTTTTTTTCTGAAGGTCTTGAAAACTCAGAACCGATGTCTCTGATTATGTATGAGGAAGCTGAATACATCAGTCTTGGTCCTGAGTCACTGCGACCTTCCTTTCTGAAAAACCCTAACCCTAATATGAAACCTTAAACCTAATATGACAGGGTGAGTGGTAGTTCGTTTTTCTTCAATAACTTTTTTTCTGAAGGTCTTGAAAACTCAGAACCGATGTCTCTGATTATTTATGAGGAAGCTGAATACATCAGTCTTGGTCCTGAGTCACTGCGACCTTCCTTTCTGAAAAACCCTAACCCTAATATGAAACCTTAAACCTAATATGACAGGGTGAGTGGTAGTTCGTTTTTCTTCAATAACTTTTTTTCTGAAGGTCTTGAAAACTCAGAACCGATGTCTCTGATTATTTATGAGGAAGCTGAATACATCAGTCTTGGTCCTGAGTCACTGCGACCTTCCTTTCTGAAAAACCCTAACCCTAATATGAAACCTTAAACCTAATATGACAGGGTGAGTGGTAGTTCGTTTTTCTTCAATAACTTTTTTTCTGAAGGTCTTGAAAACTCAGAACCGATGTCTCTGATTATTTATGAGGAAGCTGAATACATCAGTCTTGGTCCTGAGTCACTGCGACCTTCCTTTCTGAAAAACCCTAACCCTAATATGAAACCTTAAACCTAATATGACAGGGTGAGTGGTAGTTCGTTTTTCTTCAATAACTTTTTTTCTGAAGGTCTTGAAAACTCAGAACCGATGTCTCTGATTATTTATGAGGAAGCTGAATACATCAGTCTTGGTCCTGAGTCACTGCGACCTTCCTTTCTGAAAAACCCTAACCCTAATATGAAACCTTAAACCTAATATGACAGGGTGAGTGGTAGTTTGTTTTTCTTCAATAACTTTTTTTCTGAAGGTCTTGAAAACTCAGAACCGATGTCTCTGATTATTTATGAGGAAGCTGAATACATCAGTCTTGGTCCTGAGTCACTGCGACCTTCCTTTCTGAAAAACCCTAACCCTAATATGAAACCTTAAACCTAATATGACAGGGTGAGTGGTAGTTTGTTTTTCTTCAATAACTTTTTTTCTGAAGGTCTTGAAAACTCAGAACCGATGTCTCTGATTATGTATGAGGAAGCTGAATACATCAGTCTTGGTCCTGAGTCACTGCGACCTTCCTTTCTGAAAAACCCTAACCCTAATATGAAACCTTAAACCTAATATGACAGGGTGAGTGGTAGTTCGTTTTTCTTCAATAACTTTTTTTCTGAAGGTCTTGAAAACTCAGAACCGATGTCTCTGATTATGTATGAGGAAGCTGAATACATCAGTCTTGGTCCTGAGTCACTGCGACCTTCCTTTCTGAAAAACCCTAACCCTAATATGAAACCTTAAACCTAATATGACAGGGTGAGTGGTAGTTCGTTTTTCTTCAATAACTTCTTTTCCGAAGGTCTTGAAAACTCAGAACCGATGTCTGTGATTATTTATGAGGAAGCTGAATACATCAGTCTTGGTCCTGAGTCACTGCGACCTTCCTTTCTGAAAAACCCTAACCCTAATATGAAACCTTAAACCTAATATGACAGGGTGAGTGGTAGTTCGTTTTTCTTCAATAACTTTTTTTCTGAAGGTCTTGAAAACTCAGAACCGATGTCTCTGATTATTTATGAGGAAGCTGAATACATCAGTCTTGGTCCTGAGTCACTGCGACCTTCCTTTCTGAAAAACCCTAACCCTAATATGAAACCTTAAACCTAATATGACAGGGTGAGTGGTAGTTCGTTTTTCTTCAATAACTTTTTTTCTGAAGGTCTTGAAAACTCAGAACCGATGTCTCTGATTATTTATGAGGAAGCTGAATACATCAGTCTTGGTCCTGAGTCACTGCGACCTTCCTTTCTGAAAAACCCTAACCCTAATATGAAACCTTAAACCTAATATGACAGGGTGAGTGGTAGTTCGTTTTTCTTCAATAACTTTTTTTCTGAAGGTCTTGAAAACTCAGAACCGATGTCTCTGATTATTTATGAGGAAGCTGAATACATCAGTCTTGGTCCTGAGTCACTGCGACCTTCCTTTCTGAAAAACCCTAACCCTAATATGAAACCTTATGCCCTACCCAGATCCGTTACACATAGCCTGGTACAAGTTAGGGCGACACCTATTGACAGCAAACTGCGTTCTCTTGCAGAACTGCTTTTTGGGAGGCCTGTCTCCACCCTACTGCCGAGCCGAGCAGATCCAAGAGGGACACCGACAGCATCTGGCTTACAGAGCAGCTGTGATGAAGAAACACCACGACCGCAACTGTCGCAGAGGACTCCCTCTACTCCATCCTGGACAACATGTGACTGTGTGGAACAAAGACAGGAGAACATGGCAACCAGCAATTGTCTTCCAAAAGCGCAATGAGCCACGGAGCCACATTGTGCAAACACCAAATGGAAACAAGATAAGGCGTTGCAGAAGTCACTTGCGTGGACCATACAACACACTAATGCAACAAACTACAAAAAGCCGCTTTGCTGAGCCACACACACTGGATGAAGGACAGGAGGGCCATAGCGATCACTCACAGACCGCACCACCCTGGGGAACTGAGACTGAGCCGCCAGCCCCCAAAAGCCCTCAGCCAGTGTGTACAAGGGTGGGAAGGGCTGTAGTCAAACCACCTCACCACAAGGACTGTCTAACAGCGAGATTGATCGTACTTTAAAATAAATAAATTAAATAAAAATTTAAAAAAAGAGTGACACATTACTGTCATGTGAGGAATATGTTTAAAATGTGTTGGATGGCAGATAGAGAAAGACAAAATAATGGTTTGACTGTCAATGGATTGAATCATTCTCATGATATTTTAATGTTCACGGTTTTAATAAGCACTGAATTTAGTTACTTTTTAAAAGTGTTGTTAATACAGTGTTGTGTATTTTCCTGATTCTCTAGCTAAACAGGGGGGGATGTTGTTGTGATATGTAAATGGCACTACATTATACTTATGCGGAGTGATACGTCACTACGTGAGCAGTGTAGGAATTCCTGGGTTGTGATGTTCCGTAAACTTTTCCTCAAGTCGTTTTCCTCGTCTCCAAACAATACTTCACTCCTCTCCTCTCTCTCTGTCGGCTCCTTCTGGTAACACGGAGGACATAAAGGTAGGCTTCCTACTATCTCTACACTTTACTATTGTTCTTCATATACACCTCTATGTCCTAATATTAAAGTACTAACATATTAATTAATATTAATTAATTAACTGAAACGTCCTTAATCCACTGAACAACAAAGACGGCTGACTTCCTCATACGTTTACGACTCGCTTATAACTCTCTTGGAGATTTTAACGCACACACGATAATAAACATTGAGGAAAGTATTTCATATGTATTTAAATCAAAACAACGCCCTAAACATATCCAATAGTTCGCCATCTGGGTCCGTTATTTTTACTTTCACTTTCACAGCCTTTCAACGGAAATAAAGTTCGTGTTGAGCAGACTTTCTACTTTTACTGTCTAATATTGTCCATATACTCTCTATGTGGACACTTAGAGGCCTTATATTAGCAGACTCCAACATTCAGCTGCTTTCTCTGGTTTTAAACACTAAACGTTGACTTCCTCACTCTTTAACCCTTTCAACTCTTTTACGTCCGTTAGTTTCCAACCTTTTAGAAATGCTGTTGAGTTTCTGTAGAGATGTGACTTCTGTCTTTTGGAGATCCCAGAGCCACATGACATTTATTATAGCGTCCTGTTATTACCAGGAAGCACTTTACTCTACACAGCCGTGTGTGTGTGTGTGTGTGTGTGTGTGTGTGTGTGTGTGTGTGTGTGTGTCCACTATAGTGTTTGTGTCCAGGTGTCCAGTCTACTATGGATGAGGAGACAGAGGAGGGGGGTCCTCCCTCTAAAACCACTCTGTCTGGGGAACATGGCCGCCACAGCAGAGCTAAGAGGTAAGAAGAGGATCTCTAACTGTGTGTGACTGTTGTCCATCTCAGAGCTCAGCAGTGATATATCATCACACCATCATGAGTCTGAGTAAAAGCTGTGTGTGTGTTGTGTTGAAGCCCAGAGCAGCAGGAGAGAGCAGACTCCCCTGGACCCAGCTGTGTCTCCATGAAGAGTGACTGGTCTATGGATAGACCTCCTAAGTTTAAAGATGGAAATCAGTCTGTTGAGAAGAGGTAAGGATTTATCAGACATTATAAAGATATAGTATCTATCGAATGTCCATAAATCCTGCTTCTTGTATTTCTAGAAGAGTCCAGCAGGAGAGAGCAGACTCCCCTGGACCCAGCTGTGTCTCCATGAAGAGTGACCGGTCTATGGATATACCTCCTCAGTTTAAAGATGGAAATCAGTCTGTTGAGAAGAGGTAAGGATTAGTTAGAGATTATAAAAATACAATAATTGAATGTCCTCTCTCTATACTATCTATCTGTGTTAAACTGGTCACACAGGGGTTTGAATTAAATACTTTCCCAGAAAGCGACATTATATAAATATATGTTATCATTACAAACTAAAATATTGGCACTAATACAATTGGAAACTTTAACATGCCGATCACCGAGCTTTCACCATAAAATACATAATAAACCGAACCCACACACACACACACACACACACACACACACACACACACCGCTATCAGCTCGCTACCATACCAAAACCCTTCCAAACCATTAACCCCCTGCTCACCACAACATCTTATTTCTATGGCCGCAACTGACTAGTGGGAGCATCACCATGGAAACAAGATATTATGGAGAACCCTAGGACATTTAATAAATATTATTATTATTATTATTATTATTATTATTATTATTATTATTGGGCCTTTTACAACCAGTTAGTTTGAAGTCTATCCGATTCTCATTCTGGACAGCAGGTGTGTTTTTCCTAAAAATTAAACAAAGCATTCGAATCGTGAATTGAGATTCGAACACCGAGCAAATGAACTTATATCAGAATATTGAAATAGTCGGCTCCGCCCTATGAATCATCTCCTCAATTTAAAGATGGACGCCCCTCGAGTAAGAAGAGGGAGGAGCTTCAAACAGATCAGAAAACAGACCAGAACATCAGACTGTACTTATCAGACGAAACAAGTCAGGGAAACTAAATAGTTCTGGACCTTCAGACCTTAAGCAGTCTTTACAAGTGTGTGTGTGTGTGTGTGTGTGTGTGTGTGTGTGTGTTCTCCACAGACGACACCAGGAGAGGTCAAAGGTTCCCAGTGCTCAGTCTGTACAGCAGTATCCAACAGAGCTGATCCAGGTGTGTAAAGGTCCAACAAGACATTTGACTCCAGCTCTACATGAACATTAGAAAGCATCTCTTGTGGTGCTGATGGTCTCCAGGCTTCCCTCTGTAGACCAGCGGGACCTGAATCTAGGACAGATGCTTCTGATGTCCTCACTGAGTTCAGAGTCGAGTTCTCATTGATGTTTGTTCTGCTCCAGAGGGCTGAGGAGGACGCACACGCTTTTCTAGACAAGGAGCTGAAGAAGCTCTGGAGGGGTCACTTCCCAGATTACCCACAATGCTCAGAGACGCAGAGGGAGGAGGAGGAGGAGGTGGTGGATGGTGAGGAAGAGGAGCAGAGGAGGCGCGCCATAGAGGGAGTGGTAGACATCACAGTGCTCTGCCTGAAGCAGTTGAAGCAGGAGGAGCTGGCCGACTCTCTGCAGAGCAGTAAGAGACTCTTATTTTGAAACAAATCAGCAAAACTCTTATGTTGGAAAAAAAAAAAAGTAATAGACTCATATTTTCACAGCTTAAATATAAAGCACAGACTAAATGACATAATGGGGGATATGTTTCTATCAAACTTTAGATTAAAAACTGTACACACCTTTGGATCTGATGGTGGTGTTGCTAAAACACTGATCATTCTTTGATTGATTACTCGTTTAGCCAACAGTAAAGCAACGAGTTGGAGCCGCTCACATTAACATCCTGACTGATGACTTCTGTTGTTTCTTCATTCAGAACGTTTTGCTGTCAAGTGCCAACATAAACTCAAGTCTCATCTGAAGGAGAAGACCCAGCGTGTGTTTGAAGGAGTCCCTAAAGCAGGACAAGCAACACCTCTGAATGAGATCTACACAGAGATCTTCATCACAGAGAGACACAGTGGAGACGTCAACCAGGAACATGAGGTCAGACTGATTGAAACAGCTTCCAGGAAACCAGCCAAGGAGGAAACGCCAATCAAATGTGAAGACATCTTGAAACCCTTACCTGGACAAGATCAACCAATCAGAACGATAATGACAACTGGAGTGGCCGGCATCGGTAAAACCGTCTTAACACACAAGTTCACTCTGGACTGGGCTGAAGGCAAAGCCAACCAGGACATACACTTCACATTTCCCTTCACTTTCAGAGAGCTGAATTTACTGAAAGGGAAAGAGTTCAGCTTGGTGGGACTTCTTCATCACTTCTTTATTGAAACCAAAGAAGCAGGAATCTGCAGATACGACCGGTTCCAAGTTGTCTTCATCTTGGATGGTCTGGATGAGTGTCGACTTCCTCTGGACTTCCAGAAGAACCGGATCTGGACTGATGTCACAGCGCCGACCTCGGTGGACGTGCTGCTGACAAACCTCATCAGGGGTGACCTGCTTCCCTCCGCCCGCATCTGGATAACCACACGCCCTGGGGCAGCCAATCAGATCCCTGCTGAGTGTGTTGGCATGGTGACGGAGGTGAGAGGCTTCACCGACCCACAGAAAGAGGAGTACTTCAGGAAGAGATTCAGAGAGGAGACGCTGGCCAGGAAAATCATCTCCCATGTCAAGAAATCTCGAAGCCTCCACATCATGTGTCACATCCCTGTCTTCTGTTGGATCTCTGCTACAGTTATGGAGGACTTCTTCACAACATCCCAGAGAGGAGAAGAGATACCCAACACTGTGACTCAGATGTACATCCACTTCCTGAGGGTTCAGTCCATACAGGCGGACAGGAAGTATCATGGGAGAGCTGAAACAGATCCACACTGGAGCTCAAAGAGCAAGGAGATCATTGTTTCTCTGGGAAAACTGGCTTTTAAGCAGCTGGAGAAAGGCAACCTGATCTTCTACGAGGCAGACCTGGAGGAGTGTGGCATCGATATCAGAGCCGCCTCAGTGTACTCAGGAGTGTTCACCCAGATCTTTAAAGAGGAGTGTGGGCTGTACCAGGACAAGGTCTTCTGCTTTGTCCATCTGAGCTTTCAGGAGTTTCTGGCTGCCCTTCATGTCTTTCTGACCTTCAGAAACACTGGTGTCAATCTACTCTCAGAAGAACAACCAACCTCCAGGAGAGATGAACTCCTCCTCTACCAGAGTGCTGTGGACAAGGCCTTACTGAGTGAGAACGGACACCTGGACTTGTTCCTCCGCTTCCTCCTGGGCCTCTCTCTGGAGACCAATCAGATTCTCCAAACTGGTTTACTGGGACAGACAGGCAGTAGCTCACAGACCAGTCAGAGAACAGTGAAATACATCAAGGAGAAGATAAGTGGAGATCTCTCTCCAGAGAGATGCATCAATCTGTTCCACTGTCTGAATGAGCTGAAGGACCGTTCTCTAGTGAAGGAGATCCAACAGTACCTGACATCAGGAGATCTCTCCTCAGTATCTCTCTCCCCTGCTAAGTGGTCAGCTCTGGTCTTCATCTTACTGACATCAGAAGAGGAGCTGGACGTGTTTGACCTGAAGAAATACTCTGCTTCAGAGGAGGCTCTTCTGAGGCTGCTGCCAGTGTTTAAAGACTCTAAAACATATCTGTAGGTTCACTAATAACATGTATTACAATACACACAACACAATATACATAATACTAGAATATAAAAGTTATAATAATATACAAAACATATCTGTAGCTTCACTAATAACATGTATTACAATACACACACCACAATATACATAATACTAGAATATAAAAGTTATAATAATATACAAAACATCTCTGTAGGTTCACTAATAACATGTATTACAATACACACAACACAATATACATAATACTAGAATATAAAAGTTATAATAATATACAAAACATATCTGTAGCTTCACTAATAACATGTATTACAATACACACACCACAATATACATAATACTAGAATATAAAAGTTATAATAATATACAAAACATCTCTGTAGGTTCACTAATAACATGTATTACAATACACACAACACAATATACATAATACTAGAATATAAAAGTTATAATAATATACAAAACATCTCTGTAGGTTCACTAATAGCAATAATTAACTATCATCTTTGTATTTGAAAGTCAAATCCATGACTTGGTGTGTTCAGTAAGATTACATTAAATAACAGTTTACTGGACATTACAGGGTCTACATGTAGGAGTTGATTTAAATGAATGCAGAAGTGAGAATTTATGTTAATTATTTAGCTTTGCTTTGTACAACTGTATATGTTGAACATTTGAAAAGTGTATGAATCTAACATGTTTGTATCTATTGTTCATTAAAGGCTGAATGGCTGTAATCTGTCAGAGTTCTGCTGTGAAGCTCTGGCCTCAGTTCTCAGCTCCAACTCCTCTAGTCTGAGAGAGCTGGACCTGAGTACCAATGATCTGCAGGATTCAGGAGTGAAGCTGCTCTCTGCTGGACTGGGGAGTCCACACTGTAGACTGGAGACTCTCAGGTCAGTTGGACTCAATGTGCAAACAGTCCCACCACAAGGCTCCTCATCAGAAGACCTCTAACAGATTTACATCCATTACATCCGTATGTGTGTGTGTGTGTGTGTGTGTGTGTGTGTGTGTGTGTGTGTGTGTGTGTGTGTGTGTGTGTGTGTGTGTGTGTGTGTGTAGGTTGTCTGGCTGCATGGTCACACAGGAAGGCTGTGCTTCTCTGGCCTCAGCTCAGAGCTCCAACCCCTCCCATCTGAGAGAGCTGGACCTGAGCTACAATCACCCTGCAGGAGACTCAGGAGTTACGCTGCTCTCTGCTGGACTGGAGGATCCAGGCTGGAGACTGGACACTCTCAGGTATGGAGAGGACAGCTCACCACTCAGTGAGACAATGTCTCCTCCAAGGATTCAGCCGCCTGCTAGATGAAGTGTAACTGTAACTCATGTTGTGTAGAAAGTGATGATCCAGCAGATGATGAAGGTGAATGTTTCCATGTTTAAAGCCAACATGCTGCTCTCACTGTGTTTCCCCCCCAGTGTGGAGCATGGTGGAGTGGGGAGGCTGAGACCAGCTCTAAAGAAGTGTAAGTGTCTGTTTAGTTGGATCACAACACACTCACTATTTAGATGGACACTTCACTGATGAAGAGTCATTTATTTTGATGAAGAATCATTTCTTTAAGGACACTTCTTGTCAACAAAGTATTTGATTGATGTCCTGATCATGGGAAGACACATGAGAGCATTAACCTCTTCAGAGAGACAATGGGTGGACAGGGAGCTATTTATAGACTAGACCAGCGGTTTTCAATAGGTGAGGCGCGCCTCCCCTGGGGGGCGCCAAAGAGCCACAGGGGAGGCGCGACGAGACACGAAGAAAAAACGTATTAAAATAAAATAATTTAAATAAACGTAAATAAAATAACATAAATAAAATAATCCCCTTCACCTCCACCTACTTGTGTGAGTGTGGGTTTTCCGCACTGACCCTGATTAAAAATAAATACTGATCAAGGCTGCAGGTGGAGGACGACTTGCGTTTATTTCTTGCTGCAGTGCAGCCCCGCATTGAACACCTCTGCGAGCGGACGCTGTAGACCAACGCGAACGGGTTTATGAGAACCCAGATCGTTTCACACAGACGCGGGACGGTACCTTTTGCGTCAGTATCAGACGTCTAGGGGCGTGACAAATCGTCGGTATATTACGAGTTGGGATGAGAACGTGTTCTCAACCCCCCCGTTGGTCGTAGGTCTGGGCAGCGGCGCCTTAATGCACGGGCTTACCTGGGCTTCAGCCCGGGGCCTCGGCCAATCAGGGGCCTCTTAAAAAATATATATTTTAAAAAAGATGATAATTGTCCGTATTCGCGGTGTCATTACTAGAGTAGATGCAGTTTATATATTTTTCTAGGTTTCAATGACAGACAGCCACTCACACACACATGGGATTTGAACTAACTTTAACTTTAATAATCTTAAAAACTATAAATACTATTGCTTATAAAAGTCACAGCACACTATTCCACTATAGTACCCATCATAGGATATACTTTTATCATTCTGTGTTAACATTTGTGTAGATGATGATGATGATGATGATGATGATGATGATGATGATGGGCGGTGTATAAACAGTCCAAGCGGTTGGATGTGAAGCCACCGGACCGGTGTACCGGATGAGACCACTAGGTGTCCACTTGAGTCTTAAGTCCTGGACCCTGTGGTCCACTAGAGAAGGAGGAGAGAGGATAGTGATCAACTATCAACCACTCAGTGACACATGGGGTTTTTATTATTTCCTATCCCCATCCACTAAACATCACATCATGTTCATCACCTGTCATCCTGCTGATTACTAACACAATACAAGTTGGATCTGGGAGACTTTTGGACCGGTCTCTTTAGGACAAATGCCGGTTCAGTCAGTTTGCATCACATCAAACCGGTTTAGGCCGGTGCACCGGACCGGACCGGAAAACCGGGAATGGACCTTCAGCCCCTAATCATGTCTTGTTCTCCCCTCAGATGCCTGTGGACTCACACTGGACCCAAACACAGCCCACAGACGTCTCTCTCTGTCTGAGGACCTCAGGGAGGTGAAGAGGGCTGAAGAGGATCAGTCTCATCCTGACCCCCCAGAGAGATTTGATTACAGGCACCAGGTGTTGTGTAGAGAGGGTCTGACTGGCCGCTGTTACTGGGAGGTGGAGAGGAGAGGAGGTGTTGTTATAGGAGTGACATACAGAGGAATCACAAGGAGAGGAGAGGATGATGACAGCAGGCTTGGATGGGACAACAAGTCCTGGAGTCTTTATTGTTATAATGATGGTGGTCGTTACTCTGTCTGGTACAACGGTAGTGAAACACACATCTTTCTCTCCTACTCTGACTCCACCAGAGTAGGAGTGTATGTGGACCGGCCTGCTGGCTCTCTGTCCTTCTACAGCGTGTCCCCAGGTGTAGGAGGGTCCTCACACACACTGACACACATCCACACCTTCTGGACCACATTCACCCAGGAGGACCTCCTCCCTGCGTTTGGGTTCTGGTCTGGTAAGGGTCCTGGTTCCTCAGTGTCTCTGTGTGAGTTGTAGTTTATTATCATCTCACCGCCAAACATCGCGAGCAAAAATGATGTTGCGCGCAATTAACACATCCGTTAATGAAGGTAATATATATATATATATATATATATATATATATATATATATATATATATATACACAGTTCATGTAACTGTTCAGCTCCAGTGAGTTCAGCTGCTGTTCCTTACCTGCTGTGAGTGTGGTGGGGTTCAGCAGTCCGTCAGGCGGTTCGGGTCCCTCCTTATGACTGACTGTTCTCTGTGAGTTTCACATCGTCTGTCGTTTCACGTCGTGTTCACCTCCATGTGGAACGGAAACACCACTCAAACCTCACACTAAACTCCACCACACTCGCCTGGCACTGGGTTCACCCAGGGATAGGTAGTTTCACCCAGGGATAGATAGTTTCACCCAGGGATAGTTTCACCCAGGGATAGGTAGTTTCCCAGGGATATTTTCACCCAGGGATAGTTTCCCAAGGATAGATAGTTTCACCCAGGGATAGATAGTTTCCCAGGGATATTTTCACCCAGGGATAGATAGTTTCCCAGGGATAGATAGTTTCACCCAGGGATAGAGAGTTTCCCAGGGATAGATAGTTTCACCCAGGGGTAGTTTCCCAAGGATAGATAGTATCCCAGGGAAAGATAGTTTCACTCAGGGATATATAGTTTTCCAGGGATAGATAGTATCCCAGGGAAAGATAGTTTCACCCAGGGATATATAGTTTTCCAGGGATAGATAGTATCCCAGGGAAAGATAGTTTCCCCCAGGAATAGATCGTTTCCCAGGGATAGATAGTATCCCAGGGAAAGATAGTTTCCCAGGGATAGATAGTTTCCCAGGGATAGATAGTATCCCAGGGATAGATAGTTTCCCCCAGGAATAGATCGTTTCCCAGGGATAGATAGTATCCCAGGGAAAGATAGTTTCACCCAGGGATAGATAGTATCCCAGGGGTAGATAGTTTCACCCAGGGATAGATAGTTTCCCAGGAATAGATAGTATCCCAGGGGTAGATAGTTTCACCCATGGATAGATAGTTTCACCCGGGGAAGATAGTTTCACCCAGGGATAGATAGTTTCCCAGGAATAGTGTCCCAGGGATAGATAGTTTCACCCAGGGATAGATAGTTTCACCCATGGATATATATATAGTTTCACCCGGGGATAGATGGTTTCACCCAGGGATAGATAGTTTCACCCAGGGAGAGATAGTTTCCCAGGAATAGATAGTATCCCAGGGATAGATAGTTTCACCCGGGGATAGATAGTTTCACCCGGGGATAGATAGTTTCACCCATGGATATATATAGTTTCACCCGGGGATAGATGGTGTGTGTGTGTGTGTGTGAGACACAGATATCATCAATTACGTAATTGATCACTTAAGTAATTGTTAATTAGTTCTGTAATGTTTAACAATATGTTGAGGGAACCAGGGTACATTCTCTGTCCATATATCATTATAGTTTTAATATATATTTATTCTCTATATATATTTTCTATCATGTAAAGTAATGAGATGTAAAACCTCTCGGCGGAGTACTAACTTACGTTCACAACAGCTGAAGCTGTAAATATATGGAAACTCATTCTATTAAAAGGCCGTCTGGTGGACAACTTTGAGAAAGTTTCTTTGGCACGGATCAACACAGTCTCCATTGATTATAGATCGGTATCAACAGTCTCCATTGATTATAGATCGGTTAATGGGTTCGGGCCGATATCCGATTGTGTGTTTAATGTTAATGTGTGTGTGTGTGTGTATCGTTGCCGCCACCGCCACCGAAAGTTACATGTTTGTTCGTTGGGTGTGTTGGTTTCCTTGTATGTGTTTTGATGGAATAAAGGTAGTCTCCTACAGTTGTGCGGTGTATAGAACGCAGGAGCTACAATTGAATTAAGCCTGACTCCGTGCACTTCTTGGCGACTGCTACAGTATTTTCCACTCTAATGCCATCAGAGGGAAGCACAGACTATTGGAAATGGTAGATTTATATCTGTATTATTATTTTGCTGTGTTGTATGTTGTGTTGCATGTATGTTGTAACTCCATGTCCTGCTGGTTTCTCTTGGTAAATAGATTTGTAATCTCAAGGGACTAACTGGTCAAAGTCTCCTGAATGACATTCATCCCCTCGCCACTAAGCGGCGTTCCCTTCTTACCGCAGCGACAGATGCAGAATGTAGTTTATTAGTTTATTACATTATTAGTTTATTAGTTTATTTATACAAGTTGACCAGAATGCTCTGCACCTCAGGTGTGCCGCCCTACTCAGCCCAGAGTCCAATCAGTGTGACTCACCCGCACCGCACACACTCCCCATCCCAACTCTGGCTGAGGTTATTATTATTATCTTGGACCGAGTTGTGATATGTAAATGGCACTAGATTATACCTGTGCGGAGTGATACGTCACTAGGTGAGCAGTGTAGGAATATCTGGGTTGTAATGTTCCGTAAACTTATCCTCAAGTCGTTTTCCTCGTCTCTCCAAACAATACTTCTCTCTCCTCTCTCTCGTCTCTCCGTCGGCTCCTTCTGGTAACACGGAGGACATAAAGGTAGGCTTCCTACTATATCTACACTTTACTATTGTTCTTCATATACCACCTCTATGTCCTAATATTAAAGTACTAACATATTAATTAATATTAATTAATGAACTGAAACGTCCTTAATCCACTGAACAACAAAGACGGCTGACTTCCTCATACGTTTACGACTCGTTTATAACTCTCTTGGAGATTTTAACGCACACACGATAAACATTGAGGAAAGTATTTCATATGTATTTCAATAAAAACAACGCCGTAAACATATCCAATAGTTCGCCATCTGGATCCGTTATTTTTACTTTCGCTTTCACAGCCTTTCAACGGAAATAAAGTTCGTGTTGAGCAGACTTTCTACTTTTACTGTCTAATATTGTCCATATACTCTCTATGTGGACACTTAGAGGCCTTATATTACAGACTCCAACATTCAGCTGCTTTCTCTGGTTTTAAACACTAAACGTTGACTTCCTCACTCTTTAACCCTTTCAACTCTTTTACGTCCGTTAGTTTCCAACCTTTTAGAAATGCTGTTGAGTTTCTGTAGAGATGTGACTTCTGTCTTTTGGAGATCCCAGAGCCACATTACATTTATTATAGCGTCCTGTTATTACCAGGAAGCACTTTACTCTACACAGCCGTGTGTGTGTGTGTGTGTGTGTGTGTGTGTGTGTGTGTGTGTGTGTGTGTGTGTGTGTGTGTGTGTGTCCACTATAGTGTGTGTGTCAGGTGTCCAGTCTACTATGGATGAGGAGACAGAGGAGGGGGGTCCTCCCTCTGAAACCACTCTGTCTGGGGAACATGGCCGCCAGAGCACAGCTAAGAGGAGGAAGAAGGAGAAGAGGTAAGAAGAGGATCTCTAACTGTGTGTGACTGTTGTCCATCTCAGAGCTCAGCAGTGATATATCATCACACCATCATTAGTCTGAGTAAAAGCTGTGTGTGTGTTGTGTTGAAGCCCAGAGCAGCAGGAGAGAGCAGACTCCCCTGGACCCAGCTGTGTCTCCATGAAGAGTGACTGGTCTATGGATATACCTCCTGCTAAGTTTAAAGATGGAAATCAGTCTGTTGAGAAGAGGTAAGGATTTATCAGACATTATAAAGATATAGTATCTATCGAATGTCCATAAATCCTGCATCTTGTATTTCTAGAAGAGTCCAGCAGGAGAGAGCAGACTCCCCTGGACCCAGCTGTGTCTCCATGAAGAGTGACCGGTCTATGGATATACCTCCTGCTAAGTTTAAAGATGGAAATCAGTCTGAGAAGAGGTAAGGATTAGTTAGAGATTATAAAAATACAATAATTGAATGTCCTCTCTCTATACTATCTATCTGTGTTAAACTGGTCACACAGGTGTTTGAATTAAATACTTTCCCAGAAAGCGACATTATATAAATATATGTTATCATTACAAACTAAAATATTGGCACTAATACAATTGGAAACTTTAACATGCCGATCACCGAGCTGTCACCATAAAATACATAATAAACCGAGCCCACACACACACACACACACACACACACACACACACACACACACACACCGCTATCAGCTAGCTACCCTACCAAAACCCTTCCAAACCATTAACCCCCTGCTCACCACAACATCTTATTTCTATGGCCGCAACTGACTAGTGGGAGCATCACCATGGAAACAAGATATTATGGAGAACCCTAGGACATTTAATAAATAATAATAATAATAATTATTATTATTATTATTATTGGGCCTTTTACAACCAGTGAGTTTGAAGTCTATCAGATTCTCATTCTGGACAGCAGGTGTGTTTTTCCTAAAAATTAAACAAAGCATTCGAATCGTGAATTGAGATTCGAACACCGAGCAAATTAACTTATATCAGAATATTGAAATAGTCGGCTCCGCCCTATGAATCATCTCCTCAATTTAAAGATGGACGCCCCTCGAGTAAGAAGAGGGAGGAGCTTCAAACAGATCAGAAAACAGACCAGAACATCAGACTGTACTTATCAGACGAAACAAGTCAGGGAAACTAAATAGTTCTGGACCTTCAGACCTTAAGCAGTCTTTACAAGTGTGTGTGTGTGTGTGTGTGTGTGTGTGTGTGTGTGTGTGTGTGTGTGTGTGTGTGTTTGTGTGTGTGTGTGTTCTCCACAGACGACACCAGGAGAGGTCAAAGGTTCCCAGTGCTCAGTCTGTACAGCAGTATCCAACAGAGCTGATCCAGGTGTGTAAAGGTCCAACAAGACATTTGACTCCAGCTCTACATGAACATTAGAAAGCATCTCTTGTGGTGCTGATGGTCTCCAGGCTTCCCTCTGTAGACCAGCGGGACGTGAATCTAGGACAGATGCTTCTGATGTCCTCAGTGAGTTCAGAGTCAAGTTCTCATTGATGTTTGTTCTGCTCCAGAGGGCTGAGGAGGACGCACACGCTTTTCTAGACAAGGAGCTGAAGAAGCTCTGGAGGGGTCACTTCCCAGATTACCCACAATGCTCAGAGACGCAGAGGGAGGAGGAGGAGGAGGTGGTGGATGGTGAGGAAGAAGAGCAGAGGAGGCGCGCCATAGAGGGAGTGGTAGACATCACAGTGCTCTGCCTGAAGCAGTTGAAGCAGGAGGAGCTGGCCGACTCTCTGCAGAGCAGTAAGAGACTCTTATTTTGAAACAAATCAGCAAAACTCTTATGTTGGAAAAAAAAAAAAGTAATAGACTCATATTTTCACAGCTTAAATATAAAGCACAGACTAAATGACATAATGGGGGATATGTTTCTATCAAACTTTAGATTAAGAACTGTACACACCTTTGGATCTGATGGTGGTGTTGCTAAAACACTGATCATTCTTTGATTGATTACTCGTTTAGCCAACAGTAAAGCAACGAGTTGGAGCCGCTCACATTAACATCCTGACTGATGACTTCTGTTGTTTCTTCATTCAGAACGTTTTGCTGTCAAGTGCCAACAAAAACTCAAGTCTCATCTGAAGGAGAAGACCCAGCGTGTGTTTGAAGGAGTCTCTAAAGCAGGACAAGCAACAGATCTGAATGAGATCCACACAGAGATCTTCATCACAGAGGGACACAGTGGAGACGTCAACCAGGAACATGAGGTCAGACTGATTGAAACAGCTTCCAGGAAACCAGCCAAGGAGGAAACGCCAATCAAATGTGAAGACATCTTGAAACCCTTACCTGGACAAGATCAACCAATCAGAACGATAATGACAACTGGAGTGGCCGGCATCGGTAAAACCATCTTAACACACAAGTTCACTCTGGACTGGGCTGAAGGCAAAGCCAACCAGGACATACACTTCACATTTCTCTTCACTTTCAGAGAGCTGAATTTACTGAAAGGGAAAGAGTTCAGCTTGGTGGGACTTCTTCATCACTTCTTTATTGAGACCAAGCAAGCAGGAATCTGCAGATACGAGCGGTTCCAAGTTGTCTTCATCTTGGATGGTCTGGATGAGTGTCGACTTCCTCTGGACTTCCAGAAGAACCAGATCTGGACTGATGTCACAGCGCCTACCTCGGTGGACGTGCTGCTGACAAACCTCATCAGGGGTGACCTGCTTCCCTCCGCCCGCATCTGGATAACCACACGCCCTGCGGCAGCCAATCAGATCCCTGCTGAGTGTGTTGGCATGGTGACAGAGGTGAGAGGGTTCACCAACCCACAGAAGGAGGAGTACTTCAAGAAGAGATTCAGAGAGGAGAGGCTGGCCAGGAAAATCATCTCCCATGTCAAGAAATCTCGAAGCCTCCACATCATGTGTCACATCCCCGTCTTCTGTTGGATCTCTGCTACAGTTATGGAGGACTTCTTCAAAACATCCCAGAGAGGAGAAGATACAGTTATGGAGGACTTCTTCACAACATCCCAGAGAGGAGAAGAGATGCCCAACACTGTGACTCAGATGTACATCCACTTCCTGAGGGTTCAGTCCATACAGGTGGACAGGAAGTATTATGGGAGAGCTGAAACAGATCAACACTGGAGTCCAGAGAGCAAGGAGATCATTGTTTCTCTGGGGAAACTGGCTTTTAACCAGCTGGAGAAAGGCAACCTGATCTTCTACGAGGCCGACCTGAAGGAGAGTGGCATCGATATCAGAGCCGCCTCAGTGTACTCAGGAGTGTTCACCCAGATCTTTAAAGAGGAGTGTGGGCTGTACCAGGACAAGGTCTTCTGCTTTGTCCATCTGAGCTTTCAGGAGTTTCTGGCTGCCCTTCATGTCTTTCTGTCCTTCAGAAACACTGATGTCAATCTGCTCCCACCAGAACAACCAACCTCCAGGAGAGATGAACTCCTCCTCTACCAGAGTGCTGTGGACAAGGCCTTACTGAGTGAGAACGGACACCTGGACTTGTTCCTCCGCTTCCTCCTGGGCCTCTCTCTGGAGACCAATCAGATTCTCCTAAGAGGTTTACTGGGACAGACAGGCAGTAGCTCACAGACCAGTCAGAGAACAGTCTGGTACATCAAGAAGAAGATAGATGGAGATCTCTCTCCAGAGAGAAGCATCAATCTGTTCCACTGTCTGAATGAGCTGAACGACCGTTCTCTAGTGGAGGAGATCCAACAGTACCTGAGATCAGGAAGTCTCTCCACAGAATATCTTTCCCCTGGTCAGTGGTCAGCTCTGGTCTTCATCTTACTGACATCAGAAGAGGAGCTGGACGTGTTTGACCTGAAGAAATACTCTGCTTCAGAGGAGGCTCTTCTGAGGCTGCTGCCAGTGGTCAAAGCCTCCAAAACATCTCTGTAGGTTCACTAATAACATGTATTACAATACACACACCACAATATACATAATACTAGAATATAAAAGTTATAATAATATACAAAACATCTCTGTAGGTTCACTAATAACATGTATTACAATACACACACCACAATATACATAATACTAGAATATACAAGTTATAATAATATACAAAACATATCTGTAGGTGCACTAATAACATGTATTACAATACACACAACACAATATACATAATACTAGAATATACAAGTTATAATAATATACAAAACATCTCTGTAGGTTCACTAATAACATGTATTACAATACACACACCACAATATACATAATACTAGAATATACAAGTTATAATAATATACAAAACATCTCTGTAGGTTCACTAATAACATGTATTACAATACACACAACACAATATACATAATACTAGAATATAAAAGTTATAATAATATACAAAACATCTCTGTAGGTTCACTAATAGAAATAATTAACTATCATCTTAGTATTTGAAAGTCAAATCCATGACATGGTGTGTTCAGTAAGATGACATTAAATAACAGTTTACTGGACATTACAGGGTTTACATGTAGGAGTTGATTTAAATGAATGCAGAAGTGAGAATTTATGTTAATTATTTAGCTTTGCTTTATACAAATGTATATGTTGAAAATTTGAAAAGTGTAGGAATCTAACATGTTTATATCTATTGTTCATTAAAGGCTGAATGGCTGTCATCTGTCAGAGAGATGCTGTGAAGCTCTGGCCTCAGTTCTCAGCTCCAACTCCTCTAGTCTGAGAGAGCTGGACCTGAGTAACAATGATCTGCAGGATTCAGGAGTGAAGCGGCTCTCTGCTGGACTGGGGAGTCCACACTGTAGACTGGAGACTCTCAGGTCAGTTGGAGTCAATGTGCAGACAGTCCCACCACAAGGCTCCTCATCAGAAGACATCTAACAGATTTACATCCATTACGTGTGTGTGTGTGTGTGTGTGTGTGTAGGTTGTCTGGCTGCATGGTCACACAGGAAGGCTGTGCTTTTCTGACCTCAGCTCTGAGCGCCAACCCCTCCCATCTGAGAGAGCTGGACCTGAGCTACAATCACCCTGCAGGAGACTCAGGAGTTACGCTGCTCTCTGCTGGACTGGAGGATCCAGGCTGGAGACTGGACACTCTCAGGTATGGAGAGGACAGCTCAGCACTCAGTGAGACAATGTCTCCTCCAAGGATTCAGCCGCCTGCTAGATGAAGTATAACTGTAACTCATGTTGTGTAGAAAGTGATGATCCAGCAGATGATGAAGGTGAATGTTTCCATGTTTAAAGCCAACATGCTGCTCTCACTGTGTTTCCCCCCCAGTGTGGAGCATGGTGGAGTGGGGATGCTGAGACCAGGTGTACAGAAGTGTAAGTGTCTGTTTAGTTTCATCACAACACACTCACTATTTAGATGGACACTTCACTGATGAAGAGTCATTTATTTGGATGAAGAATCATTTATTTTAGGACACTTCTTGTCAACAAAGTATTTGATTGAAGTCCTGATGATGGGAAGACACATGGGAGCATTAACCTCTTCAGAGAGACAATGGGTGGACATGACTCTTAGAGGGACACTTTCAATTCGTGGGCAGTAACAACAAGGGAGACAAAAGGTGAGGGGAGTGACCTGGCCATGGCCAAGGCCAGGTTCATTAGCATTACACTAAGGGGGGGAAGTGGACATGTCTGCAAGGACGCAAGACAACTAAGGGATCTGCACAAGAAAGAAGTGAGGAGATGCATGGCCTCCACACTTCCTGGATACAGTGGAGATGCCAATGCTACTAACTGAACACCTTTTAATTGGAGAGAGGAAGGGA